>APFE030577349.1:431054-443172 GCA_000404065.3 Pinus taeda | reverse complement strand
ATGGTTTTCGGTCCATGGTATTGGATGCTTTGGTATGTATAAATATGTATTGTAACATTGAAAGGAATATAATGAAAAATCAAGCTGGTAGTCCCGGTTTTGGGATCCAGGGGAGAATCTCTGTGCATATGTGTTTTTATGTGTTAGTCTCTCACATTGTTTATTTTTCTGTGATTTAGAATTCGTATGCAGGTAATTTCTGTACGAGGTTAAAACCTACAGGTGGGAAGGCAGAACCCAAGCTGATATGAGGAAGCATGGTAAGACCATCTCTATCTAGAGTGAATTTTTTTCTGCAATCAAAAAGCAATTCTATCCATTGGCCTACATGCAACAAGCCATGATGAGTTGGCAAACTCTTCGGTAGTTGAAAGGGAAAAGTGTGCAAGGGTATACTCAAGGATTCAAAAAGAGAGCATTGATGTTGGGCATCTCATTAGACTCACCAAAAACTCTTTTGAAGTACATTGGTGGTCCACACAACTACATGAGACATACCATCCTCATGTTTAATCCCACTAGTATAGATGAGGTATCTATACAAGCTACTCATCTAGAAGCTAGAGGAAAGAATGGGAATCCAAAAGTTGGGGGACCATCCCAGCCCACTATAAGAAAGAGCAAGGAAAAAAGAAAGCAGAAGTGGAAAGAAAGGAAGGCTAACACTGTGCAAAAAGGAAAAGCTTCATGCACTCACTGTAAAAAGGAGGGGCATGATGATGAGCATTGTTGGATTCTGCATCCAGAGATGAGACCTAAGAAGTCCGAGGGAAAGAAGAAGAAGACTGTTGCAGCTATTCATAAAGATTTGGGGTAAGACTCGGGAGATGAAAGAATCATTGCAGCCACAGGTATAAAAGGTAAGAATTCTGAAGCATCTACTAGTAATTCTGCTCATTCTGTTATTGATGAAGAACATGAGAGAAAAAAGACATGAGCTTTTCCATATTCGAGTTGTTTCCAAAAATCAAAAGATTGATACTTTGTTTGATAGTGGCTCACAAGTAAATCTAATTTCTGAAGCAATTGTAAGGAAATTGGGATTAGCAATTACACCTTATAAGAGACCATACCCATTAGGATGGTTGAATGATAATGCACAACTACAAGTGACTAGACAGTGCAAACTCAAGTTTTCTTTTGGGTCAACATTTGTAGATGAGGTTGAGTTAGATGTAATTCCTTTGGATATATGTGGAATTGTTTTAGGAAGTCCTTACCTGTATGACAGAAAGGCTATTTTCTATAGAGCTGAGAACAAGTATCTACTTGTTAAAGATGGAATCGAATACTTTGTAAGAGCTCCCAAGCTCAAAAATAATTATACTCTCATAAACTCAGGGTAGATGAAAAGAATGATAAATTCATGCAAATAGTTATTACTGATGGTTGTAAAGGAAACGACACCTGATAAGACCAAAATATTTTAGGGTTGTAATGCTGATCAACAAGCTTATATAGAAAATATTGTTTCAGAGTATGATGTCTTATTTCAAGAACCTAAAGGTTTGCCACCCAAAAAGGGAATGGTACATGATATTATTTTGCAACAAGATGTTCCTTTGCCTAATATTGGGATGTACAGGTTGTCTTCTTTAGAGAATGTTGAAATCAAGAAGCAGGTGCAGGAGTTGCTCGAGAAAGGGTTCATCAGGCCTAGCACATCACCATGTGGGTCACCAATCATTTTGGTGAGAAGGAAAGATGGCTCATGGAGAATGTGCATTGATTATCGAACAATGAATAAGATAACAATCAAAAATCATTATCCCCTTCCTCGCATAGATGATCTTTTAGATCAATTGAAGGAAGTTGTCTATTTCACCAAGCTGGTTTTGCACAGTGGATACCATCAGGTCAAAGTTGCAGAGAAAGATGCATGGAAGACTGCTCTCAAAACAAGTAGGGATTGTATGAATGGTTGGTTATGCCTTTTGGGCTTGAACCAATGCCCTGCTACTTTCAATGAAGATTTAATGAATGATGTACTCAGACTTTTCCCTTGATGATTTTGTTATTGTGTATTAAGATGACATTATGATTTTTAGTAAATGTGGGAAGAACATGTAAAATCAATGTTAAGCAGACATTAGATGTTTTGAAAAGAGAAAAACTTTATGTTAAACTCTCCAAATGTGAATTTGGAAAAACCTCTCTAAATTATTTGGGTCATATAGTAGGGGGAGATGAATTGAAAATAGATCCCTCTAAAGTGGAAGTCATCATAAACTGGCCTAAACCCAAGTCTGCTACAAAAGTGAGAAGCTTCTTAGGAGAAGCATAGTATTGGAGGAAGTTTATTTCAAAATTTTCCTCAATTACAGCTCCCTTACATTCTTTGACAGAATTGAACAAGGTGTTTCAATGGGGAGGCAAACAGTAGAAAGCCTTCGACACCTTGAAAGAAAAGATTAGTACAACACTTGTACTAGCACTGCCATATCTACAAAGATCATTTGAGATCCAAACTGATGCCAGTGACTATGCCATGGGAGTAGTGTTGACACAACATGGTAAACCCATATGTTATCATTCTAAGACTTTTAATCCTGCAGTAGTTAACTATCCTACCTATGATAAAGAATTGTATGCATTAGTTCAGAGTGTGAAAAAGTGGAAACATTACTTAATGGGCAATGAAACAGTAATTCATACTGATCATCAGCCGCTTCAACACCTACACTCCCAAACTAAATTGCAGCAATCAAGACATCACAGATGGATGGGTTTTCTACAACAGTTTCATTTAGTCATCACATATAAAAATGGCATACATAACAAGGTTGTAGACATGTTATCTAGACCCATTATAAATGCATCTACCATACTTAAGCATAATTTTGTGCTGCATGAAAGCTACATAGAACAGTATGCTCAAGATATGGACTTTAAAGATGTATATGCAACTTTGAGTCAAGGCCAAAGAGTAGAAGAATTGGACTATCATGTGAAGGACCGACTCTTATATCATCGTGGGAAACTTTGCATTCCACAAAATGAAAGAGCAAAGATAATTAGGGAAGCACACACTTCTTTGATATCAAGTCACTTTGGGGTAATTAAAACGGTTTCACAGCTGCAAAGATTTTGTTATTGGTCGAAAATGAGTGAGACCATTTCTAGATATGTAAAGGGGTGTGCCATGTGTGCTAAAAGCAAGCCCATCAATAAAAAACTAGGCTTGTACACTCCCTTTCCAGTTCCTTCTCACCCTTGGGAAAGCATTTCGAAAGATTTCGTTGGAGGACTGCCTAAATCTAGGAAAGCTCATGATTATCTGTATGTTGTTGTGGATAGGTTAAGCAAAATGTGTATTTTAATACCCTGTAGTAAACAGATTACAGCTGAACAAACTGCAAAATTATTTTTTGAACATGTATGGGTTCATTTTGGACTACCCACTTCTATTATATCTGATCGAGACACCCGATTTGTGGGAAAGTTTTGGTCTAGTCTATGGGAACTAATGGACACAAAGTTGAAGAAAAGCATAACTTTTCATCCACAAACAGATGGCCAGACAGAAGTAGTTAACAGGACAATGATCCAGCTACTAAGAAGATATTGCAGCAAACATCCTAAGCTTTGGGATGAGCACTTGTGCTATGTGCAGTATGCTTACAACAGAGCTAAATACTCTTCTACACAGAGATCACCTTTTGAGACCTGTCTTTGGTAAAGATACCATGGTTGATAAACACAGTGATGTGGACAAGGCAACTAAGTTCATTGAACAGATGCAGGAGATCCACCAGGCAGTACAGGAACAGTTGGAAAAGAGCCAGGCCAAGTACAAGGCTAGGCATGATAAGCATCGGATGGAGCATTGTTTTCAAGTTGGAGACCAAGTCTGGCTATATATCAGCAAGGACAGAATTCAAGGTGAAGGTAAAAATCTAAAACCTATTAGGTATGGACCCTTTAGGATACTTGATAAAATTGGTGAAAATGCCTTCTACCTTGATCTACCATCTTACATGCACATCTACTCAGTCATGAACGCAGACTGTTGGAGGTTGTTTGAGCCTTTAATGATTGAGGACCCTGAAGAGCAGAGTCAATTACCTTCTATTGATGACTTGTTACCTGAATATCTTAATGAGTTGTAGGAAGACACAGTGTTGGAGTTGAAGGTGAGGACGACGGTGGACAGGTGGAGTACCTCAGCATTGGACTTAAAGGTTTGAAGTCAAGAAGTGTGAAGTGGACTGGGATTGGACAAGTGAGATAGTAGTTTCCTCACTTAGTCGATGCTTGAAAAAAAAAACCAAATTTTGGTGGTCCAAAATCTTTGTCAGTAGGGAGGCTGTGATCCAAATCGGATCCACAAAAGACTATCAAGAACTTTGACTATATCGACTTGAAAAAATCTTTAACGAAATCCAAAACAACGTCAAAAACTGCCTGAACCAGTGGCCATGGCAGCTGATGCAAAACGACGAGGACCTCAATCAAAGCGTGCTGACCGAGGCCCATGGAGACTGTGTTAGGCGAACAGGGCCAAAATGGGGAGCCTTAGGCACTCGGTCACGTTGGGAGCCAGAGGACCGCAGGCGGAAAAAGGTAAAAAGTGCCAATATATGACGGTGGGACCCACAACCTGGAAACTGGTGGTTTGATCGGGATACCCTTGAACGTTAAGAGGTTTTGGAGAAAGCGGAGTGATCACAATCAGCAATCGATGCATGGTAGCGAGGGTGAGAGAAAAAATGTTGTGATCGTGCGTTAATGGCCAAGCAAGCTAACCGCGCTTGACGTGTGTACGACGTTGGATCTAGAGGAGCTCAGATCGGATGACTGAGATTGTGCTTGATGGAAAGAAGTGGAATCGATAGGGAGATAAGATATGATTTAAAAGGGATTTGAAATCCATTGACCACCACGGTGGAGGAAGAGCGTATTCACGACATAACCGGAGGAATGAGCCAACAAAGCATGCTGGCACCAGTTAGATGGAGACACGTGGCACTCCCTCAGCGTTCATGCTGACACCAAACAGGGAACTCCAAGCACAGCTGCAGGAGGAGAATCGACGCAGGCAAGAGAGGAACCAAACAGGCATAGGATCGACTAGTTAAAGCCATGAACAGAGACAATTGAAAAAGAGAGGAGGATTCGGGAGAAGAATCTGAGCGACCAGAGAGATAGTGAATAGTGAACCCTGAGAGGAGGACTGAACATAGAGAGCAGTAAAGCCAAGCAGAGGAGACAAAGGGTCAAGCTGACCATAGGCAGCATCGAGCATCAGAGAGCTTGAAGATTCGAGCCTTCCCATAGAGGGATCTATCTGGATTGAGCATTACATTTGGCTCTTCCCACTGTAGACCAAAGGTCACAAAGCTGGTAGGAAGAAAAAGAGTCTGTCAACTCTGAGTGGCTTGTGGAATCCAAGAACCACCCTGCCAAGCAAAATCTGCTGTCAAGAGAACTCATGTTGAGTCCCTACATTGTAAATTCTTTGCTATAAGACATAATAAAACCAGGCCACCACTGAAGCTGGAGCAGAGACATAGCCCTGGAGAATAGGGTGAACTCCTTATTAAAAAACTGTGTGTCTAATATTGCTTACTATATTTCTCTGTTGTCTTTCCATTAAAATGTCTATGTATTGGCAATCTAATCGATCCGTTGTTTCAATAACACAGAACACACACACTAGCACATGAGTCTATAATACCTTTTGTTTAATAGATCTTTAACTGAGGTCACTCATAGGGTGATTATCAAATCAAAAATAGATCCCTGAATCAAGGGATGCCTTTGCATGATGCCTTGGGAGAAGTAGTCCATGCATGCAAATCAGATTTGCTCGCTCCCGAAGGGATTCGGTCAACCTTAAGGCACATGCATTGGTATGTGAGCCTGGGATGAAAATATATGCAGTTTTTGGGTTGAGCAAAGATGGATGTCCCATAGAGATTGCACAATTTCTAAGAGGAACAGGTGACTGTCTCCTAGGATCACGCAATTTCTGGGTTGAGCATCTATCCTAGGTCAGACCTCGTATTTTTCTCAAGGAAGCTTGTCTGACTGTATCTTGAAATCTTTGAGCTTAGCAGCTATCTTGGGTGGATTTGCATAATTTATACTAGTAGCTAGTCTATTTTTCCTAAAGGGATTGCAGAATTTTTGCGACTAGCAGGTGACTACTACCTAGAATTGCCTAATTTTTGGGCTAAGCAGCTATCCTGGGATGAATTACGAAATTTTTGAGAGGAAGATTGTCAGGATGAATTACACAATTCTAGAGCCCAGGTGGGTGTCCTGTTGGGTTTGTGAAATTTCTGGAGGGATGGTTGGTTCCCTTCCAGAATTACGAAATTCACAGAGGGAGCTACTCAACCAGCCATTTATGGTAAGTCCAGAAAGAATCCTGTGAAGGGGGTGGAACAAACTTGCATGCATAGGCTGACAAGACTCTATGAAACAACTGAAGTTGATGTGCTTAACAGAGAAAGACATGCTGCTGAGGATGGTTGGCAGGGAGGCTCCAAAATGAAGCTAAGGAAAAATTTTGGAGGGTGTTTGTAGCCACTACAACACTTGGTTACACACTTGTAGAACCCCAGCTCTCTCAATGGACCTTGTTCATGAAAAGTAAGTCTAACACCTCCAGAAGTATTGTTCAGTTCACTGGTCATTTTGGTTTTTAGACTTGCTCCATTGTAAGATCTAGCATCTGCCAAGCCCTTGGTTAATCCAATCCAAGCCAACATAGTTGTTTCGATTGGTGATGAGGTGTATATTGGTGCACAAGAAGCATAGTCGTCAAAGTTTTAGTTTCATCTTTGGTGTTGCTCTCTTACTCGCAGGCCTAGAGAGTACCCCGATGGAGTCACGTAGGAACACAAGAATTGCTCTATTTCCAGCAAGCCTAGTCAGTTCCCTAAAGGAGTTACTTGCATCACCTCTCTATGAAGGAAGCCTTTCTCTTCTTTCATCTTCTTCATTAATTTTCATTTTTTGAAATTTTTGACTTTTTTATTTTTAATTTTCATAATTATGCATAACACTTATTCATTTTAGAGGCGGAAGAGGGATCCTAACTTATTGAGAGCAGAAGAGGTTGTTCCTTTAGAGAAGTAGTCTATATATACCTTTGACGTGCTTATTAATGTTTTCCCCCTCACCCTACTCTACTTGAATGAGTAACAATGATTAACCCAAAAACAACCGACTAGAGTAGGTGATACTAGTTCGCTCGCAAGCGTTGTGTTTTCACCAAGGTTCAATTTGAACAACACGTATTTTCCATTGATGTATCGTGGACTGAAAGTAACAAGTTTTTCATGAGAGAGCACATAATAGATAAGAAAACATTAATAGTTGAACAAGTCCTCTTGTACTTCACCCAACTTGTCTCAAGAGTCACACACGGTCCATGCGAAAATAACCTACAGACGTAAACAAGAAAACAATCCAAAAGGAAAAGGAGGAAGCGGAAGCAAATGGGTATGCAAAGGAAGTAAGAAAACAAACAAGAAAGAAAGTAAACATGCAAAGAAAGAAGCAAACATGCATGAAAGTAAACAACTCAAAAGAAAACACTACTCCTACTCCTAAGCTAACAGTGCATGGATCATCTCACATGAAGTGATACTTCCAATGCATCCATTGGCACATTGGTCAACCCATGTTGGTGAAGGCATGGTACACGAACATCGCAATTGCAAAAACCAACAAGCTTGAAAGATAAAACGAGGGAGACAAACAAACTTCGAGCTTAAGTGCGTCCGCAGAAAAGAAGTAAGTGAAAGCACATGGCATGCATTTTGTGTACTTTTCGTGGTATTGTGCTACACAACATATAGATGTTGAGTGTATGCATTCTCTTGACTGTGACATGCAAGAAAATGTGAGAAAGGTAGTCCACTTATGTTGTGCAAATGTGTTTGTTGTGTAATATTGTTCCAATGCATGAACGATGGGATCTTGTAGTTCGAGTGGGGGAAGTGAAATCTCAGTGTTAGATTTATCTTGAATGCAAAGTAGAGAGTGATGATGAGCATTGCATGTTCCAACAATTTCCTGATCGGAAGCAAAACCAACCTTAGGACAGCGAGGACCTGACATAAACATCAGCTCGGACTGATGTGCCTCAAAATTCTGCGGGGTTTCGATTTTGTTGACAGATAGATCATCATAGACTAGTGTCTTAGATAGATTAACAATGATTGAATCAACATCGTGATCAGATGAAGAAGTAGAGAGGTCACAAAAACCAAGATCAGAAAATTCAGGATGTTTGTCGACATCCTCATAGTTTGATGAATCAAGTAGAGGGGTAGATTAGAAGCAAAGATGTTCACCCTCTATGTTTTTAGGAATGATAGATGACATATTGGACAAATTTCAAGAGGAATATGTGTTCTCTCCATAATGTAATGACAGACTGGCATCCGATGTGTCCTGTAAATGATCAGAAGTAGAAACATTTGGAAATGAGTTTTCATAGGGGAAATCAATAGTGGCAGAATCACAAGGGATGTCAAGAGAGCGGATGAGGTGCAGATGGAAGGGATTCATCCTTCACCATGGGTTCTTCTTTAGATTCCGACACACACTCATCATGAATGATGGCGCAGGTTGGCTACATAACACCAATTTCGTCGATGACTTGATCCTTGTACACAGTTGGTGAGGAGTCCAGACTGGAAGAAGACAACATAGTACATTCTAGAGGATCAAAATAACGTGGGGATGGAGGTTGAGGGACGAGTCCACGTGACAACCAATAAGCCTGCAAGCCAAATATGTGTGGATATGAAGAGTAGGTGGGGTGGGAGGATGTGACAGTTCAACAGATGTGTGTCCATAATCTCCCACATCACTTTGTGATGGTGGATTTGTTTGATAAGGTGCAGGCAGACAGTCACTTGTGACAAAAATTGTGCCTGCCTGTGACTGCTCAACTCCATCACCGAAGTGTGCTGAGTGAGATTCAAATGGTTTCAAGAATTGCATATTTTTGGATATGTGAAGAAGATACTCAAATCTCCCATCGAGAAATTCCCAATCAATTTCATCTTTGAGGAATTAGTATGCAAGATTACAAAATCATGTGTAAAACTGATCAACAGATTCATCAGGTGCTTTTCATAATTTCATAATTTCATAATTTCTTATTGAGTGCTTTACGGTTAAAGTGATTGAAAGCACGCCTATCTCTGCAACCACTTGAGCAAGAGAATGAATAGATTTTTCATGCAGTGTGGCACACTAGTGTAATGGATGCCCTCAAAGAGTTTAGACAAACAACACGTAGGTCATGTATTCCTCAAATATTCCATGTATTTTTCATGAGACTACAACACCGATTGCGTGCCTGACCAAGGCTACATGGCCTCCACCATCATATGTTTTATGTGACAAGTTATCTAAGATTTCTTCCAACATTTTGAAGTTGTTTCCATAAGACATACACTCCGGAAGAGAAACTTTGTGGTTAGTCATGATGGATATGTAGAGATTCAAAACACATGTGAGGACTCAACCTGTCATCTAGCCCTCCTTCTAGTGCTAAAAAGTTTATTGTGCTGGACCCGCCAAAATTTCAGGGGATCTCCCTAATAAGAAGTCCCAATTAGACCTTAGACTATTTGGTGTAGGAGTCCCAATAGTGGTTCGTACAATAATGCCTTGACCGTGGTTTCTTACAGAGGAAAGTAAGATGTCCCTGCCGGTAGCAAGGGTGTTACATATGCAGTAATTCAAGGAAGGTGCCTGAATGGTCCTAACACACAGAAAGTGAGGTGAGTGCGCCCCTTGGAAACCTGTGATAGCATAGAGTTAAGAAGGGAACACACGAGAAAAGATGCATCACAACATGGAAGGAAATTTAGCTAGCAATCCAAAGTGATGGTTAAACCAACAACACATTTCAGAAAGATTCATACATACATATACAGAAATAGCTACACGTCCACGCGTAAGAAAACATATACATATATCATCTAGAGTACTCAAGATAGTTGAAATACAATACAACATATGCATGAAACGTAAAGGCTCTATTATATTAAGAAGTGTATGTTCTAGTCATACAATACATCCATGTCCAACCACTCATTCCGACAACGAAACTTTAGAGCCACAACCGTTTGCTCCTCCAAAGAGATATACTAGCTTTGTGTAGTGGAGAAACCAAGGCTCATTATAATATTGTCCAAGATCTCTCTAAGATACTCCTATCGGAAGCTTGGCTTATGAAAATCATTTACAATGACGTATGAGGGACTATTTATAGAAAAGGATGGGGTGACCCTTGACATTCCCATTTCTGACTGTTCACCTACCCTCATGACTCTTCAACTACTCTATGACTGTTACATTCAACTATCAACACTTGAACTTCCACTTGACAGGACGTTACATTATAATGCACATGTGTCCATGTGAGACCAGAATGGCTTCAACAAGCCATGTAATACATCACTAGCACTCAGACCATTGTGGTGAGACAAAAGCTTTGAGATCATTGTAATGGTCGAAGGTGGTGAGTTGATGCCAAGCTTGGTCATCTGTGATGGTGCCCATGCACATCAACTTGTTAAAATGCATGTAAAACTCCAGTAGGACTCACTTCTTGTCTACGCCTCGGTGACTGTGTCAAATGGGTGGGACCACATGCATCCACATAATGAAATGCATTGTGTTGCATTCCCTCGCATGCGATCAACAACACTTCTCACCATGTTTGCTCTGTACCAACTAGTGGGATGAATCTATAACTTGTACAGGCGCAGTTTCATGTATGTGCATGTTGCGCCCCTTGCTGTACTTGTTTGTGCTACAACTCATTCTCCCATCTGTGCATCTCCTGTTCTTCCTTGAGTTGCTGCTTCAACATCTTTGTTCCTTTCTCTACCTTTGTGTGATCTTCGTGTCGTGCCGTCACCTCATAGCCTCAGTCTCTAAAGATGCTTTCATCATGAGTGGATTTGCTTTGAACTTGCAGCTTGACTTTGCCTCTATGTTGTCAACGACCTTCCTCTTGCATTCATCACATGTAGGCATGTTGCCTTCTACTGCTACTGATGGTACTTTTAGCGGTGATTTCATGTCCATTCATCTTGATTTCCTTGTACATGAACAACTTGACATCTTCATGGATAGACAAGTTCATAGACACTTGATCGACTGCATCCCAAGTTGCACACTTAAAGGTGTCTTTGACTCTTGTCTCCTGGAAGTCATTTTGCCTATGGTGTTGAGAGGTAGATGAACACGTATGATGCTTGGAGACATAGAAACACACATGGAAAGAAATCTATCATTCGAAAACCAAAACAAACTTGAGGATTGACTTGCAACATACGTGTGCGATTGATTGTGAAGGTTGCACAATTTTCGTCGGGACGTCGGGAGATTGACTGGCAAAACTGTGTAAGGCACAGTCCTAACTATGGGGAGGTTGACTGACTACTAGAACTATGCAATGCA
Organism: Pinus taeda; assembly: GCA_000404065.3. Classification (NCBI taxonomy): domain Eukaryota; kingdom Viridiplantae; phylum Streptophyta; class Pinopsida; order Pinales; family Pinaceae; genus Pinus; species Pinus taeda. Next base: position 431,730 of record APFE030577349.1, on the reverse strand, counting down.
TAGTCCAGCATGGCTTGCTTAAGACTGAAACTGGGCAATGTGCAATTTCAATCAGCAATGACATGCAACCAACAAATTGCATTGCACAACTTCTCGGGCCAACACGACATTGTCTCCAAGAATTGCACAATGCAAGTTGGGAGGTCAGTGCAGGGCCAAACTTGTACAATTTCTGGCAAGAAGGCACAACCTATATTAGCATGATACATATTGATATCATGAAATTAAGCGTCATGTAAGAAACTACCATGACAATAACCCTCATGTTCGGAGTGTTTTATATTTTTTCCACAACTTGTCACACGCATGGGTGGGTCACAGGGGGGTGACAACCCCCCTTGTCAGGGGATTTTAGTGAGATAGTAAGCCCCCTGTATATGGTCTGGGGGGGTGGCTTGCGAAATTATTTTGGACCCTATATTAGGTGGGAAGACCTACCTATAGTTTTATGCATGGGTTTTCAACATGGTTGTGGGCATGATGGTATTTTTCTCATGGTATTTTGTAGATATGGTCAAGATAAATTTGATTATGTTCTAATCTAGGGTTAATGGATTGGGTTTTATGAATGCTTCTAATCATACAATGATGATGATGATGATGGTTAACGTCCACTGAGACCAAATTGGTCTATCGGACCTATACTTTCTTAATTTCTAATTGTCTGGCTCCTTGT
>APFE030577349.1:410817-431013 GCA_000404065.3 Pinus taeda | reverse complement strand
CAACTGTGGAGAGCTGTTAGCTGCGGCCAAAAACCATTGAATCGGCATACTAGGGCACTTTCAGAGAACTTCAAAGCCTCATCGAGTGAAGCCTGGACCAACTGGACAGTGGGAGTTGGGGCTTCACTGACAATATGGGCAGGAGCTTGCCTTGAGGCAGAAAGAGAGCCAGCAGCGATTTTCGCAAAAGTGGGAGCCATCTAGAGAATGTTATCCTTATCAAACGAGATCTGATCCGCTCTGAGATTCAAAATTGTTACTGTAAAAGAGCGATCTGGGCGATGCCGCAGAAGAGCTATCTGGAGCGATCTGGGGGATGCTGCAGAAGAGATGATGAGACGTCGAAGACCGCAGGAGAAGATCGGTAATTCTTTCGAGCGAGATGATCAGCTGTAAGATATATATCTGGTCATTCGATTTGTGATGTAGTTTCACTTAAAACAGTGCCCGCAGAAGATCGGGAATCCGGAAGCGTTTGGGCAGATGATCCGTCGAAGACCGGATCAAACCTGAAGAAGAAGGCCCGCAGAGGATCGGGAAGATGATCCGTCGAAGACCGCAGGCCCGCAGAAGATCGGGAATTCTGAAACGTCGAAGACCGCAGGAGAAGATCGCGAAGACCGCAGGAGAAGATCGCAGGAGAAGATCGCGAAGAATGCAGTTGATACGCAGAAGGAAAGTGCAGCGTGCTCGGTGCAAGCGTGCTCGGTGCAGGACCTGCGAGTGGATTCGTACTTGTTTCAACCAATGAAGATCGCGAAGACCGCAGGAGAAGATCGAAGAAATTAGAAGCCGGAAGAGACAGACTTCAGCACGGAAGAAATTAGAAATTAGAAATTATAAAGGTAGTATTCTCACAGAGAGAGTTCTACTCACAAGCTCCAACTACTGGTTTTGACAACAGAATATTACAACCATAACTGCCTGGTCCTCCAAAGAGATATACTAGCTCTACGTAGTGGATAAGCCAAGGCTCATTACAATACCATCCAATCTCTCTCTAATATACTCCTATTGAAAACTTGGCTGACCAGAATCCTTTATAATGAGTTATGAAGGACTATTTATAGCAAAGGGTAGGGTGACCCTTGACATTCATGTTTATGACCGTTCAACTAGCCTCATGATTCTTCAACTACTCTATGAATGTTAATTCAACTATTGATGCTTGACCTTCCACTTGACAAGACGTTACATTACAATGCACATGTGCCCATGTGAGACTAAAATGGCTTAAGCAAACCATGCAAGACATCACTGATACTAATACCGTTGTGGTGAGACAAACTCTTTGACATCATTTTGATGCTCGAAGGTGGTGAGTTGATGCCATGCTTGGTCATCTGTGATGGTGACTGTGCTCATCAACTTGTCAAAATACACATACAACGCGAGTCGGACTTGATTCTTATCTTCGCCTTGATGAGTGTGCTGAATTTGTGGGATCACATGTATCCGTACAATGACATGCATGCCACTGCATTCCCTTGCATGTGATCAAAAAAACTACTCACCTTGTATGCTCAGTGCCAGTTAATGGGATGGATCTATAACTTGTATGACCACAGTTTCATCCGTTTATGCATGTTGTGCCCCTTTCTATATCTGTTTCTGATGCAACTCATTCTCTCGTATGTCCAGCTCCTATTCTTCCTTGAGTTGCTACTTCAGCACATGCAACTCCTTCTTTACTTCTTTCTTTGCCTTCGTGCAATCTTCATGTCACACCATCACCTCATAGCCTCAATCTCCAAAGTTTCTTTTGTCATGAGTGGATCTTCTTTGAAGTTGTGGTTTGGCTCTACCTCTATGTTGTCAACAAACTTCCTCTTGCATTTATTGCATGCACGCATGATGCCTTCTGCTGTTGCTGATGGTGCTTGTACTATGATGTCATTTCCATTCATCTTGATATGCTTGTCCATGAACAACTTGATGTCTTCATGGAGAGGCAAGTTCATAGACACTTGAACGCTTGCATCCCTAGTTGCACTCTTAATGTTGCCTTTGACTCCTCCCTCCTGGAAGTCATTGTACCTATGCTCCTCGGAGGCAGATCAACACCTGTGATGCCTGGAGACATAACAACACTCATGGAAAGAAACATGTCTGTCAAAAAGTGAAACAAACTTGAGGACTCACTTGCAACATACTTGTGTGATTGGTCGTGAAGGTTGAGCAAATTCGATCGAGAGGTCGGGAGACTGACTAACAAAACTGCACAAGGCATAGTCCGAGCTATGGGGAGGCTCAGAGACTGTTGGAATTGTGCAATGCACATTGCAGTATGCCCTGCTAAGGACTCAAACTATGCAATGTGCAATTTCAGCCAGTAGTGACATGCAACCAGTAAGCTGCATTAGGTAGTTTCTTAGGCTAGTAGGACACTTCCTATAAGAATTGCACAATGCAAGTCTGGAGGTCAATCCTGGGCCAAACTTGCACAATTTCTGGAGGGAAGGTAGAGCCTTCGCTTCCAAAAATGCGTAATGCTAGTTGGGAAAGGCACACTTTGGGCCAAGGCAGCCTAGACCAGTCGACAGGCGACTAAAAACATGAGAAATCTAAATGCATGGCGAGATGATTGTAAACATGAGTGAATGATCATACATGGAAACAACAAGTGCATGATTCAGAAAATGAGGAAGCATGTATGTGTGTGAAGCGAGTCACTGCAATGAAGACTGTTTGTGAAAAAACAATGTCATGCATGCGAGAATAGTGAGATTTGAACGAAAACTGAAATGGTGCTTCTACAAGCTAACATACATCAAAACAACAACAAGCACTCACTAAAATCAAGCAGACAACCCTCACATAAAGTGAAACGCAAAAAGCGACAAAAACACAACATAAGACATGAAAAGTGGGCTTACTCCAAAACAGGTGAGTTGAATGTGTCGATGACTCCGAGACGTAATGTGGCATGTCAAAACTACAACATCAATGTGAGGAATGAGCTCTGCATTGTTCGATTGATGACTTTTGATAAAATCGAGGTTGTGAAGCGCATGCCATAGATCTAGGAAAAACGACACTTGGTGGGAGGTTTCTGAAATGTTCTTTGCATGCAACCTCCAACTGCTAAAAATATATCCCTCTCAAGGGATTCCTTTGCATGATGCCTTGGGATAAGTAGTCCATGCATGCAAATCAATTTTTCTTAGTCCTAGAGGGAACCAGTCAATTTGAAGGCACATGCATCGTTATGCGAGCTTGGGATGAAAATCTGCGTAGTTTCTAGGATGAGCAGAGATGGATGTCCTAGAGGGATTATGCAATTTTTGAGAGGAATAGGTGACTGTCTCCTAGGATTGCACAATTTCTGGGTTGAGCAGCTGTCCTAGGTCAAACCTCGCAATTTTCTCAAAGGAAGCCTATCTCATTGTATCTTGCAATTTCTGAGCTAAGCAGTTGTCTTGGGTGGATTTGCACAATTTCTACTAGCAACTGGACTGGCTGTCCCATAAGTATTGTGCAATTTCTGGGAGCAGCAAGTGATTTCTCCCCAAAATTGTGCAATTTTTGGGATGACTAGCTATCCTAGGATTAATTATGCAATTTTTGAGAGGAATCGTATCAGGAAGAATTGCGCAATTCTAGAGGCTAGCTGGGTGTCCGACTGGGTTTGTGCAATTTCTGGAGGGAATACTAGTTCCCTTCCAGAATTGCGCAATTCCTAAAGGGAGTTGCTCAACTAGAAATTGATGCTAAGTCCAGAAAGTAGCCTATGAAGGGGGTGGAACAATCTTGCATGCATACACTAACAAGACTCTATGAAACAACTGAAGCTGATGTGCTTGATAGAGAAAGTCATGTTGTTGAGGATGGTTGGTAGGGAGGCTCCAAAATGAAGCAAAGGAAAAAAAATGGAGGGTGGTTGTAGCCGCTACAACAAGATCATAAGGGCTCATTCATTATTAAAAAGTTTAAATAGATTTAAATTCCTTTGTAACTTACCTTTTCATATTTCCTAAAGGCATGATGAGAAAATGTCATTAATCTAAAGTGAATTTTGGTTGGTGCAAGATCCACAGTTCTTGTACCGCCCGCTATTCCTGTACCAATTATTCATTCTGGATGGACTCCAAAAGTATCATATTTGTTAAGGAATGGTGTGCACCTACCACTGAGGGTTTGTTCCATTTTTTGTATCAATATTGGATCATTATGGATGTGCTAAAGATGGAGGATTTGAAGTTCTTGTACTGTCTATTGTTCCTATATTGTTCTTCGTTCCTGCACTGACCTTCGTTCTTATACCGACTGTCATTCTTGTACCGTCGCCTATTCCTGTACGAGGTGGACGGTGCTGATTCATTCCAGGTTGAATTGAAAAATATCATATCTGTTAAATTTTGGCGTGTGTCTCTCATCGAAGGCTTGTTCCATTCTTTGCATTAGGCTTGGAGCATTATCAATGAACTAAAGATGGAGGTTTGTGATTGTTCAAGTGTATTTTTCTGTTAATTTTTATTACAGCCGAGAGCATAGTTTTATGTATAAATTAGGAATTCTAGGGTAGAGTTAGGTGCTATACTCTGTAGAAGTTTTCCTCGCACTGTAATTTTGTGTCACCACACTTCTGGGATGGATCTAGTAATCCACGATGTACATTTTCAATTACTGAGTTTGATAAAAGGCACTATTCGAGTTATCCATTTCCCGTTCTAATATTTTATGTGATACACTATTAGAGAATTTGATTTTATAGATGTCATAGAAGGGTAACAAGCTGGTTGGCTAGGGCCCAACCAACCCAAATCGTTCTCCCTCTTTTGCAAGGTGTTTTATATGTAATTTCGTATGTGAGGTTGGAACAAGAAGTATTTCTTTTCATTTATATAGCTAACATATTTTTGCCTTCTTCATAAACTGTGTGACTTGGATCCAAGGTGTGAAGGTGTGGGTGTGTTCATTTAGTGAAGGTTGTGGTAGCATTTCTTTCTTTTGATATGTAGTTTTCTAGCTACAAAGGGTGTGTTTGAGTTTACTTGCACTAGTTTGTTTTAATTCTGCAACTGAGGGTTAATTTTGTAATGTTATTTATTTCTTCAAGTGGATTTATTTTCCTTATGCAAGTGCGTTTAGTTCCTTAGTATGAAAATGCATTCTATGCAAGTGATTTTTCTTTAACTTGGGATTAATTTATGGATTTATTTTCCTCATGCAAGTGTGTTTAGTTCCTTAGTATGAAAATGCATTCTATGCAAGTGATTTTTCTTTAACTTGGGGTTAATTTATTTGTGATTATGCTTATTTTCTTGTGAGAATAGTTCAGCTTAAGGCTGGAATTTAGTGAAGGAACTTTTGAACTGAAACCTCTATTTGGTAAAAGTGCAAATCTTGTTAATATCACAACAGTCATCTAGGAAAGAAGGGATGCTATGTATTTAGTCTGGATGATCATTTTCACACGAAGAAGTTTCTGTTGCAGTGGAGATTTCCTTTGTCTTTCAAAGTACTTTTCACTTTCGAATGAATGATTAGACAAGGAGCCTTTTCTATTATATGCAATTATTTCTCTGCTTTGGTTTTCCTTGCAAGTTAATTTCTAGTTGGCACACTTTAAATTTCATGCAAGAGGTTTGGAAGCTCAGTATAGTAATAATGATTTCTTAGTACATGAATCTTTCTTTTGGTAGAGGAATCGATACCCTCATACGGGAACATAGTACCGTGGGACATGAACACATAATTCTTGTATGAAATCCAAAATACTCAGTGAAGGAACATAACATACTTTTAGTATAGGAATATTGTTCCAGTGCAAGAACTGTGTTCTAGTACAGGAACGTTGTTGTGGTGCAGGAATGATGATTCAGACCAGAAAGGAAAACCTATAACAAAGACAAATGCACTTCAGAGACTAATTATTTCTCTGCCTTATGATTTCACTGACATTTAGCCTCGGATATCTTCTTTTATTTCTTTCATTGATAAAGATTGTTCATGCTGATTCGAAGTTCCTTTCATTGAGTTTTTGCAAATTATTTTCCTTTTGATTCCAATACTAGAATTTTTTTGGTGTTATTTGCTTTCCATTATTTTTATTCTGCAAGCATAATTAGGAAAGATAGAAAAAGGGTTTGCATATTGCCGAAGTCCTTCTCTTCAATTTCTAGTGCTGCACCTCCACATTTACAAACTCCTAGATTGAAAATTAAATGTTTGTCCATTAATATGCCCTATATTACACCCAATAGTTACATATATGGAAAAAGTATTATGCCAAAGAACCATAAGACTTAAATTATCTGAAATATCTTATAGGAACCAGCCTAAAGCAGACACCAATCCCCTCTTTTAGTTTGTAGGAATTAACAACCTACATTACACGACAATCTCCTCTACTACTTTCTAGGAACCAAATTATAGAAGACCCCAGTCCCCTCTATTTATTTCTAAGAACCAACATACAGGAGGCACCAAATCTGTCTACTTCATTATAGGCACCAAACTACAAGAGACACCTATCCAAACTCATGCAACCTTTGTAGGAACAAACCTACATGAGACACCAATCCCCACTACTACAAATATTCATATGCACCAAACTACTTCACTAAATATTAATTCGTTTTCACAATGTATGTTAGCTTCTTATACTTTCACTAAGTCTACTTGCTATTTTATTCTTCACTAGATTTGTTACTTCCTTCTACCTTCACTATGTATACCTACTAATTCTTCCTTCACTAAGTATAATTCTTCCAAAATGTGTTTCTTTATGCTTCTTCCCAATCAAGAATTTAGATAACATGCCACCTATCTAATTTTTAAAATCCGGTTCTAAATATTTCTACCACAAGTACCTAGAATATATTCTCTGTCTTACCCAACTTTCACAGTATGAAACATCTTAGAAAGAAAGTTATAGTAAAAAATAAAAGGATAACCTATTTGAAGCAAGGAGAATCCAAGAACACAAACTTCTTCATATCATATTTCTAAAATTATAGTAAAACAAGGTATGAAATTTCTATCATAGTTACCTTGAGGTCTCTTCCATACCTACTCCATATTTCGCATTTCGAAACATCATAAAGTGAAAGTTATAGAAAAAATTATAATATGGCCTTTTTCTAGTACATTTTGTGAGCACTCAAGAAGCCTAAAACCATATGTTTATGAATATCTTCTCTCTACTTGCTCCAAGTTTCATACTCTATTAGAAGAAGATTCATGAAGCGTAACTTCGATAGGCCATATCTCCAAAATTATATTGAATCAAGGTCCAAAAATTTAATCATAGGTACAAAATATCTTCTATATGTATCTTTTGTTTTTAGAATTTTGAATAATTCTAAAAGAACAATTACAACAAAAATTCCAAGATGATTGATTCACCCCACAAATCACAGTTTGCATCCACCTCTAGACTCGAAGAATCACTCCAAAAATTATTCATCAGTTCCACTCACAATATCAAATCTCTTTTTTCTTGGATGGTGTTAAAATGCACCCATATGCACTTAATTTCTAGTGTTTTCATGTTAACTTATAGGGCTTATTTGTAAAACTCATTGGGTTGGCTTGCTTGTAACATAAGTGGGTCATCCTAAACAAATATTTCGTATGTCCTCATTCCTATGGAATTAGGAGTTCCATATATCGTTTGAAAGGTCTCAGAATAAAAGTTCTAAGCATATATCCTAAGCTCCCTTCTGAGCTAGGTAATTAGAGTAAAAATTTATTCAAACATATGTTATCCAAATGGACATCAAAACTACAAAAATAATATTTTCGACAATCTTATTCTCCAAACATTTCCAATAAAAATGGCCTTTTATGCTAAATTTTTAGGATAACTATTAAAACTAGCCCCCTTTAGTAATTAAATTTATTTCTCCCTTCTCTATTTGACTCAAGCTAGCCAAAAAAAGTAACCTTGAGATATGGTCGTATTGTTTCCAAAATGCAAATACATAGAGGAAGCATTGAACACCCATTTAGCATGTTATAACTATTTATCAAAATCCTATCAATAATACTTTCCATGATTATCCCATTCTAATGTCATGCTGCAAGTGAGATACCATTTCAAAAAAGTCTAGAAGCCTTTCTAAATGTAGCATGTAAAATGCATAACACAATCAACCAATCTACCAATAATAAACAAAATATCCAAAGGGAACCAATAAGAAAAATATTTCCTAAATGCACAATGTACTGACATTGACACTTACTAGAGAAATATTCATGTCACTAATAACCTCTCAACTAATTTGTTCTCATTTTAGAAAAAAACATTTAGTAGGATACCACTATAACTTTGAAAATAAGAAAGTGTCTCTCTTCTTATCTATAGTATTGAATTATTTCTTAACAAAATTATTCAAAATGATTTTCCTCGTGTTGAAAAATCCTCCTTTTGTAGAGAGAATTGAGCTATACATATTTCTTTAGTCCATTTAGAATCTCCTTTGTAACATAAAAAATGTTTCTTTCCCTTATATTGTGCATGAGTTCATCAATTCAAAATGAATTCCAAACTTAGTCCTTGATTTGTATTATATTATTAATCTATCTTGGAACATTGAAATGTATAGAAAAATGTTGTCTACGCCTCATTGTTCCTTGTAAATTTTCCCTAAATAAACCAATTCCAAGCGCTTTATTCCATCAAAGATCATAATTTTTATAAAATGACAACAAAATTTAGTCTGGGCATAGGTAAGCTAAATAATTTTGGACCAAGTGATAGCTACCCATAATAGATTAATACATTTTTATATGACATACTGAATGTTTTTTCTTGGATTTTGGAACTATGTCTTCACATGGGAAAAATTGATCTTGATATCCATTCAAATTACACATATTAGCAAGGAGTTTTCTCATTACGTTTGATATTATACTTCAGGTATCTAAGTTAGGTCTGAAAGGTTAACCTAAATACATGTTTCAAAGCTATCGACATCAAACATGTGAGATTATTTGAACCTAAAGATTGCTATCTATAATGAAAATAAATTTATCATATGTACAACTTAGCCCACATTTTTGTGGACTTATAACCATAACGCATATTTATAGAGTGGGCTCATGTGTGGACACATGTTATGAGATTGGTTGCTTCTAGAGAATGAATTTTTTTGTTTATCATGCAATATTTTCCTACATAGTCATTCTGTCTTTTATCATTTCTTTCTTCAATGAATACTATATGTAACATTTATTTTCTACTATATCCTTTCTCCCATTGGTAGGATATTCATTTAACTTTCAATGGAATCAACTAACGATTTTTATGTTAAGTAAAATATCATATCAATTTACTCATCCTTTTTGTCCTCATTTTTCAATGGAAATTAGAGTAGATCCTTTTCATTAGTAAATAGTTATCTTATTTAATCGCACATATTTTTCATTGTGATGGTATCATGATATCTCAGGAAAAAATGTAACACATAAATGGCCACTAAGATGGGATTAGGATGGGTCTTTGATCCTAAATCGAGCGACAAAAAATTAGTACTTTGTATAAGAGAGAACCCCAAATAACTATTGTTGTGTCATTTATCCCTATTAACAATTATTTTCGGTGGTAGGAGCGTGGACCAAATTGTATATTTGGTACAAATGCTCATTCATACCATGCACACATTCCTAGTCAACAAAATCTTATAAAATAACCATATACCCCTCTTACCCATACTATGCAGCTTCAATAATAGACTAATTACATGGTATCACTTCCAAGCTTGATAATAATAAGAATTAAAATGCCCCCATGTATCTCATCTCCATGACCAAATTTAATGCCTACAACTCATGCCTACACTGAGCATATTAGGCAACTCCTTGTAGGACCTCTTTTTGCTAGGAAGAAGGTTGTTAGAAGTCATATTACTAAGGATGGAGTTTTAGTTGATTAGTAGAGGACACTTTTGGGTTATATTTTCAAGAAATTCCCAAACAATTCAATCATATATCTTTGACTCATCTCTCTTCAATTACCTTATAACTCTCACGACAAGAACCATTAGGTTGATATTGTTGATGTATTGGTCAATAACCTCTAACCCATATGAATGTCCCAATGTTCCCTAAGCCTTAGAGGATAACTTCATGATCTACATAGATGACCTAAGAGGCTTTTAGCAAAGTATTGTAGCCCAATTTGACCCTCTTTAAATATTGGTCGCCTCTGTAAATTATTTCTCACACGAACCTCTATTTTGTTACTTCTAGTCTTATTTGGCCTCCTAAACTCATATTCGGTATGCTAATCCACTCTTTATATTTCATCTCGAATCATATGAAAGGGCTAATGAGTGAATAAAATTAAAACAAACTTCAACTATAATGCATAATATTAATGATAAAAACCCCATATATATATTATTTTAATTATATATGCTGCACATATATATTTATCATAAACCAAAGTGATGATCATGATTAACATAACTAAATATCATCAATATATAAATAAATAAGTAATGATCATGATTAACATAACTAAATATCATCAATATATAAATAAATAAGTAACTAATCATATTAACAAAAAAGGGATACATAAAAGATGCCTTACAATAATCGTAATTCAAATATGATTATGTTAACATGTACTCTTTAACTAACACATATTGCATTTACGAAATTATAATAACATTATCCTACCCAAATAAATACGGATAAAAACCATATCATACTTAACCTAATAGAAAGTGGGTAAATATTTAAATTATATCATGTCAAAATAAAGGATTAATGTGTAGATGATTTAACATTCCGATACAGTTTCAAAAATCACTTATTTTAAATTTTATTAATATTATAAATGACTATTTAACAAAACTTTTTTATTTTTGCCCATTATGTTATGTTAAAAGCTTTAAATAAAACCATGAAAGTATCTAGTAGCACAACATATAAGAAAGTAGATTACACCCCAATAGTCATTAATAATATTAAGTTAAAAAAGAAAATTATATAACTCATGCCCAAATAATCATTAATAATATTAAGTTAAAAAGAAAATTAAAAATATTTATATTCTTCGTTATTATGGATTTCATCTATTCTTTGAGTTTATAAATTTGGCAAGTGGGTTTAATAAATTGTTAGGTGCATGCTTTTCACTATTCTGTCTTCTTTCAGCTAGAAAAATGAGGAGAAAGAAGAATATTAATTAGTTAAGTACACGTACGAACGAAAAAGATGCAAGAGTTAGTTAGTTAGTTATTTATTTATTAAAACTTTATTAATATTTCCACCCGGAATTAATGGTCCCACATTTTCCCATCCCATATTAATTTCACCCATTCATCACAAATAAAATAATATAATATAATATTGACATTTGATCTCATCGGAAGTCATATTATCTGATATTTGATACATCTTACAAAGTTTATATATATATATATATATATATTCATGAGACTTCACATCAAAACCACGAAAATAATATTATCACCTCAAGTTAAAATAAATTTAGAAATGAGGTAATCTTTTTCTGTGATTTTGTCGTGACTATATATTTTCATTTACCTATATACTTCTCCCTGGTCTGCAAAGACACTTTGATTAATACAAAAGGAATATAGTTCATGCGAATTTAATTTTCTTTGTACCTGAGATTAGTTAAAATTGTGAGTTTGAATGGCATATTTTTTTATATATTTATTTATATATTCAAAATATTAACTTTATTTAAAATTAAAAAGAATATGTTAAACAATAAAAGATATTAATTATTGAGATACGTAATATCAACCCTAAATGTTTCATAAGAGAAGGTCAGGCAAACAATCAAATTACTGCATAAGGTACATACTTATATTGTTGTGGAAAGATATTGAGGAGAGAAAATGACATAAGGAAATAACTTTTGGTTATCTCATATTGTCATCATTATACAATTTCGTTGAAATAACCCTCTGATATAAGATTAAGCAAATGATGGAAAATTACAATAAAGAGGAAAATAACGAGGAAATTAACCAGCAATTTATATAAAAAAGGCTTAAAAGAAAAAATACCATCATATTAAAATATTAGTTATCCATGTAATTAATGTTTATCTTAAGGTTTCTATTAAAGTTTAGGAAATAAAATATTGATAGACTCTCATAAAGATAAAAAATTGTATCTTAAGGTTTCTATTAAAGTTTGGGAAATAAAATATTGATAGACTCTTATAAAGATAAAAAATTGTGAAAAATCATTAAATAAAAATGCAATAGCAGGATTTGGAGGTGAAACCTTATTGTTTGGAATGCACAATGCACATGTTGTGGTGAGCTGTTTCATTATGACTATGAGATTTCATTATATGCTATTACTATTTATTGTTTTCTTTTGTGTGTTCTTGTTTATCTTATATTTGTATTTACTAGTAAATATGAGCGATTTTTTATTTGGCATGGTTATATAGTAAATATTTCATACAATTATTTGTTTAATAATCTTAAATATATACTATTTAAAATTTCAATGACATGTCCTATATAGAGAACATATTAGTACTTGATATATGCTTTTTTTGTACATTTTATTTGAACACCAATACATACTAGCTATCTTTTTTTTTACTTTTCTTATTTATCCTACTATGTTATTCTTTTACTTTATCTTCTTTTACTGGGATACATGGATAATTAATGATGATATGACATGATCACATTGTTAACCCTTCATACATAATTTGATTTAATATTTAGTATATACTATTTAGAAAAATTTAAGTAAATATTCTAATTTATTTGTTGCAGATTAAAATGATATAGATACATGATATCATATGATTTCATTTCACATTTCAATTGGTTACATATATAAATCAACATGCTTTAATTTATCTTATTTATCTTTCATTTTCATTTTAATTCTAATATCATTTCTGATCCGGATTTAAACAGGAACGCAATAAATTACAGAGATAACCATATACACAAATATGCAGCGGAAATAATACTTCATTTCATTAATGGAAAATACTGAAATATGCTTACAATCAGAAATGGAAATAACTAGCTAGGGCGATGGTAGCTATCTCTGAGAAGAGATGTGTTGGCTACATGCCTCTGAACTGACTTACAATGAGGCTCGAAGGCCTATTTATTGTTGAGAAACAATGAAAAAAAAAACCCTTCACATTCCAAAACCTAACCCTAGGAGATGAAACGCCAAACTGTTGGCCCCGTTTGGGGGTAAGTTGGTACATCAACTTCCCGGGGTCGTAACTTTAGTATGATCTCCGTTTGACGCGTACAATAGCTCATTAGAAAGATCTATTCGAGCACTATCATTGTTGGAACATGCAACATCGGTCCATTGCATGGACCCATGTTGCCCCCGGATTCCCTAAAAAACGTCGTTTAGGGCCTCAAAACGGCTACGGAAGTTCAAGACCTGAAAAATTGCTAAAAATAGTAAGTTGTGCTACAATTAAGGAAACTGAAAATGCTGAGAACGACAATGGTGGGGGTCCAAGTGGACTTGGTAGGTGGCCACCAATATCCACCTGGATCACAAAGCCAGAGAGAGTCAGAGAGTCTGTGCACTCCATTGAAATCTTGAGAGGTTGAAGAAAACTCCTCAGCATAGGCCTGTCATACTACTGTGACCATCAGAGGTCAAGTTTCAATAAGGAGATTCTGTGCACTCCATTCCTACTGAATTTTATCTATTTTAATGAGACTCAAATTGAGCTCATTGTTGTAAAAACTCTGCTTGAAAACATGATATGTAGGCCACCACTGAGAGCTGGACCAGGAGACGTAGCCCAGGAGAATTGGGTGAACTCCTTATTAAACTTATTGTGTTTACATGTTTGATTGTTATGTTTTCTCTAATTGCCTCAGTGTCTATGTATTCTAGCAATCTTATCGATTCATTGCATAAAGTAACATAGGCATGTCCATGCACATGAGTCTCTAATACCTTTAATTCTTTGTCTTGGATAAATTCCAGATCAAGTTGTAACCAGGGAGAAACTGATAATTTGCTCAGTTTCAATTGGTCTTCAAGTATGATGAAGAAGATGAGAAACAACCAGGTCCAAATTGGAGTCATTGTCCAACAAATGAAGTAGTGGTGGAGTTGCTATAATCAGTATCCAAGTGGGATATTGTTAGGTTTGGAGCCTGATTATCTTCTATATTCAAAGGTATCGCCACATTGGACCCCAATTTGTAATGTGGCGGCAATTCTGCCCGTAAAATATTCGCTGCAGGGGGGGTCCGGGGGGGCAGCTGTGACCTTTGGGAGCCTCCCCTAGTGGGGGGATCGGGGGCAGCACCATCGAAGCTAAGAATAGATGAAAATTTCCTTGTAAAATGTTGTAGTTTCATAGTTAATCTAGGTTTTTCAATAGGTAGAGATCTTACAGTAGAAGTTATGTTTAAGTTAGGGTTTTTTGCACTAGAAGGCAACCCCTCACTATATATGAGGGAATTGTATTGCGTCTATGTAGAACTGTATTTTGAGTGAGGGAGAGAGAGAGGAGATTGAGAGCGAAGAGGGAATTACAATGGTTCTAATGTAGGTTGTATCTCCAGTTTGCTGGATAATATAAAAAGAAGTACTCGCTATTTCTCCATGGACGTAGCCCAAACTAGGTGAACCACGTATATCTGTGTCTCTCTTGTTTTATGCATTTTCTGTGTTTATATTTCTGCAATATTTTATGTGTTCCATTACTCTGTAATATATAATTTTCTAACATTCATTAATACACCTGACAGTATTCACATTTTCCCACCAAATGTGCGCTTTACCTTCAAGATTTAAGGTAGCTACTCTAGTTTTCATGTTCTTTGAATAATCATGCAACGTGAAGAACTTGCTCATGCCAAGCAACCATGCCTCTGCATCATGTGGTTTCTTCATTTCCCCATAAAAAGTAGGTCGCTTCACTTTTTTAAATTCATCCGACAAGTATCCCCTATCACCCCTCCCATAAGGATGATATTGATGACGATCATAGTGCCTATCTGAATTAAAACTAGAATCATACATGTGTTTGTCCCTTCTCCTATCCAGAGTACCCAACGATATGTCATCTCTGATAGTATCATCTCTATATGATCGACAACTACCATGCGATCTACTACCATATGCCACATTAGTTTTATCTTCCTGCTCATGACAGATCTGTAGTGGTCCTTGTCATTGTGAATCCGACAATCTTTGAAGTATTACTGCATTTACCTTGGCTAACTTTTCTTGTGACTGTATGATTTTTTCATTATATGCCTTACAACTCCTTATCTCTTCCTTTAGTATTCTCAGTGTCACTCCCAAATCGGAAGAGTTCCCAACACCATACTGCTCTTCAAATTCATAGGGAGAGTCTTTGTAGTCAACCATATTTCTAGCCATTTGATGTTTCTTCCTGCAAGGTATATCATGTTAGCTAAACCAAATCACAATGAACCAATGTACCTTAGTATAACTCGAGGAGGATACCTTGTCTACAAAATCTACAGATCAACATGATACAAGTATAACATAACAATAAGAATATATAAAAATAATACATAAGAATATAATCATGCAACGGGCATTCTATCTATGGGTCCAGTCATCAATGCATGAACTTAATATAACACACACTACAACCTCATGCATGACACATCCACTACATCACTGTACACTTGAGCACATGAAAATAGGAAAATGCATAAGCATTACATAACCATACATATCATGACCTTATGCATGATGACATAAACCATACCATTGTATGTGCACCATTCACAACCACAATGTAGATAATACACCAGCCTACATACGTATAACACTTAACCATAATTATGGTCACACCCACACATAATGCATATAGTCAAGCATAAATTAACAACACTTGTAACAACATGTTACATCATGTAACCCAGCACACAAGAATGATACATACGACCAAATCATACAAGAATGTAACCAAACATACAAGATGTAACCAAGCATACCAAATGATACATGTAAGCAATATATAAGAACATATAAATAGTGATATACTCACAACGATGCATCCCACAAAATCACACTAAGTTCCACATGATGACATCACCACAATAATGATCAACATCATGCAATTGCAACAACATATGGAATGCTAGTGTGAGATATACACATGCAACTGACATGAATGCATGACCAACACATATCCCATCCAATCCGAGGGATGAACCATGCTCTGATACCTTTGTAACACCCTCCTCCCACATCTACCTAATCAACCAGCCAGCCAGGGTAAACATGTGACACAATTCTATTATTATATGATTCGACCTCTTAAGTCACATTAAGGAAGTGGAATTGACATAAACACGCCATATAGACATCCAACATCATCAACAGAACCCTTAGAGGAAAATTCATCCACTTAGACAACCTGTCCCTAACTCCCACGGTTATTTTAGGTCTCTTGGGCCATAGTCGCTCTCATTCTATGGGCAAGGGGGAGACCAACAACCTAAAGTCACTCTCACAAGCCTGCCCTCCAGCGATTGTGGACCAGAATTGGTAGTGGTGTGCCAACGACCCTGAGATTTAAGCCACTTTTCAGGCTCAAAACCCAGGTCACTACCTAGAATTGACCCATCTCTTTGAGTCAGTAAAGGAACATGAAAATGACAATACTAAAGAAAATACTTGTTCAAGACCTTGACTAGACCCCTACTAGCCATGACAAGCATTTCATCAAACATATTGCAAATTTGTAATCTACAGGTGTAATCCACAATTCTGAGCATATGGGCCTCACACTTAGATGTGAACCACTAAGAACCATTTATGCCTCAACGCATCAACTGCCATTCCATCCATTAGGTTATAGATACATTGATAATTCAATTATATGTAAAAACATGATGAGAGCAACACATGGATGTTGTCATAAAACACATACACTACCAACATAATAGCAGAATACCATACTCATGAAAGTAAAATCATATAGACCACATCTAATCCATCAAATTCTCGTAGAAATACAAGGAAAAATAACCTTTCATTAATGACGCAAAACCCAAACCTAGGATAAGACTTCCATGGTCCACCTGACCATAGAATGGTTGAGCCAAATATCTCTTCAGCCATTCACCCTCGTGCCATATTCCAAGCATGAGTGTGGGATCTCATAGAATACATCAATGAAAAATCATCCTGGTCTTCGATAGGCCATCCACCTCAACCCATCAAACAATGATTCCACCTCATGATCGGACATCACCAAAACCATCACCAAATTTGTCTCCTCCTAGACATCCAAGGCTCCAGAGTGTTTGTTCCAACCAAGGCTCCAGGAATATTAACTCAACCCATAACTATCATCAGGCTCCATAGTATTTTCCAACCAAGGCTCTAGGACTAGTAAACCAACCCACCAAGAGATCTAGAGCTTTTGGCCAACCAAGGCTATGGGACTAGTAACTTAAACTAAGTTGTTACAGGGCTCTAGATCGTTTTACCAACCAAGGCTACGGGAACTAGTAACTCAACATAAGCTAAGGAAACATGAGAACCAAAAAAAAACACAACAAGGAAATAAACCCACAAACTCCATCGCTATCCAGGAAATGGCAAGGCTAGGCAATACATTGTCAATCCAAGAAATCCTCCATGCCAATGACAGATCATGACCAAAAATCCACATGCATTTTCCATGCATGCAAAAATAGTGAATAAATCATACATGCAACTCGGTACCTACAAGAAAATATGATGTAGTTGCTAATCTTAATGCCTCCTTCCACTCTCCTGCTTTTCCTTTGCTTTCTTTCTCCAAGAATCCAAGTATGCCACACCCTCCAAGAGTGCTCCAAGGAAACCCTAAGTGTCCAAGAGTATGAGAGAGAACTCCAACACTGAAATGAAAAAAGGTTACCAACTTATCCTCAGAATCCTTTTTATGAATGAGGCCTCTATTTTCTTCATTTTCCTCCTCACATGCAACCTGTGACCTTTCACCTCCTTTTTCTCCTAATTTCCATTATTTTCATAAATAAATGTGCCAAAAAATCCATTTTGGCTTTTGAAAGCCTTAGCCATTGCCTTTTCCAATTTCCTTAGCCATAAACAACCAAATGAACACCCCCTAGGATGTCTTGCCCAAAATCCAGCTTGCAATAAGTCTCCCAACAACCGTGGTTATGACTTTTCCTTTACTAACTTTTATTACATGGAATTTTTACCAAGGCTATTACAATATTGATCGTATGTGGATGTACCATTGTTGACCTTTTATTTCTACATTGCAATGGATGCTAAAATTTTCTTGAAGCGAATATCTTTCAAATATCCTTTGTCTGAATAGTGGATCAAGGGCTCAGATTGTTCCACGCCCTTTCGTCTTGCAATAGGGCCATATTTAATCATTATTTTTGGAGTGTGAAGCAATTTTGAACGTGGTATTTTGCAGGAGTTTTCTATTGCGAGAGTTTTATGCAACCTTAAATGTGAATCATTTTGGTTCTCAACTCAAATAAACATCTCAAAAGGTTAAATATGATGTTTGACTCACTCAAGAAGCAGTAGTTTGGGTGGCTACATGACATACTCAGAAGGCAGTTGTTTGGGAGTGGTGGGAATGAAATTTTGAAGGAGAATTCGCCTATGAATGGTTTTCTACAAGATGGTTCGGCTTTTGCGAATGGTGTTAGAAGAGAATTTGGTTTCTTAGAATGGTGTGGAGGAGAATGTTATCCGACAAACAATTGACGAGGTTTTGGGTTATATTACTTTGTAGTGGATGAATATCAACCACATTTACTTTGTTTGAATGAAATCATTTTTTGGGGGATGTTTAAGCAAGTGTTTCCACATTCAAATGTTGATTGTAAAGAATTATATATATTGTTTTGGAGTGTTTTTTTAGAATCCCATTCGATAGATCACCCATAAATGCAAATCCACTTGAAGAACAACTTAGCCTCATTCAATGAGTAATAAATTTTACTGTAATTTATCACTATAAATCAGAAACATTAACCTATTGAAAATGACACATCCCAATTGTTTATTATTAAATACATTTATTTAATGCAGTTTATTTAATATATTTGGGCTGATTTGTAGGTCACACTGTATGTGTCCATGGAGGTGGATGAAAATCTCGACAGATCATAGACAAGGGTATAGGTGGAAACTACGAAATTATTTAAATAGTTGATTTTTCCAAACTAATCCTAATATGTGTTAATGCTAAGCATATTCTATGCCTAGCACCAATGAAGTTGTCGCTGAGAAGGGACTTGTTTACACAACATGAGAAAAAATTGTCACATAAGTTTTTTTCCTCTACATTATAGAAAACACTGGAAATGAGAAAGGAAAATAAACTAAATTACAAAAAAGAGAATGAGAATGCAGGCCAATACTTTCACTTTTCCAGTGATGGTAACTGTATGGTAATAGAGGATTTATAACATTGAAAATAATCAAAGTTGTTTTTTGAGAACCAGAACCAAATCTAAATTGAGTGCTTGGTCATCTCGGTATTAAAAAGTTATAAATTAAAATGCTTTCTATCTGTGTGTCATTAAAATCGAGTCTGCATAGAGGATTTTATAACTTGTAAATATAACTTGCATAGATATGGAAATGTACCTTTATAAGATAATAGAAAGAGTCAAAGATGTTCGCGCCCACCAAAATTAAATCCAGACTGAGCATCTTGGTCATCTAAATAATTAAAAAGTTAAAATTCCAAATAATTTCAAGGTTAAATATTTATTCCATAGCCTCTTTGAAAGAAAGAAGAAGTGAAAGTGCTAATCAGTCTGGGTTGATTAGATATTGAGTTTCAAAAATAATTTAGGTATATTTTGATTGCAACGCAATTATTTTGCACTTTAATATAAATTCTTAAACAATATGTACTTTTGGTGCTGGTCTAATTTAATTTCTTAGCACTTTATGGGGCGAGCTGGTCCCATTTAATTGAGCATAACTTAGCTTTATGGAATTCTTGTAAGTATTGTTTTGTCATGACTCTTCTTCTTAAACAACTAATTATCTATTTATGTTAAAAATAGCAACAAGAAAATCCTAATTTAATTTGTCCTTAAATCAAATTGGGAATTAAATTGTAATTTTATTCTCATAGCAACTTGTAGTAGTTAACTAAGTTAATTTGCTTGGTGTTACCACTCAGGTTGTCCCTAGGCTCCTGTAGGGATATGGCCGAGGTAACCACAAACCAATCTTTGGATTGCAGGTTCTAGCCCACCTGCAATC
>APFE030577349.1:365400-388929 GCA_000404065.3 Pinus taeda | reverse complement strand
AAAATCAAGCTGGTAGTCCCGGTTTTGGGATCCATGGGAAAATCTCTGTGCATATGTGTTTTATGTGTTATGCTCTCGCATTGTTTATTTTCTTTGTTTTAGAATTCGTATGCAGGTAATTTTTGTACGGGTTTAAAACCTACAACTTGCACCATGGAGCTTTGAAGATCATGCAACAAATTTATATAGGACTTCACAAGGGTACACTAGAGTAGAGAGACACATGCAAAGGGTGTACATTAGGGAAGTACACAAAATATTCCTTTCATGATAAAGATAGTCAAGCGCAAGTGATCCATAATCTATTTCACTCAGATGTGTGTGGACTATTCTCGACAACATCCACGACCAAGCACAGGTATTATGTAATATTTGATGATTTTTCTCATAAGTGCTATATTTTCTTCATGTAGAAGAAATATCATATGTTTACTAAATTTTGTGAATTTAAAGCACTTTTTGAGAATGATAATGGTAGGAAATTTAAATCTCTCAAAAGTGATAATGGTGGAGAATATGTGTCGACTGAATTCAAGAAATTCTCTACAACAAAAGGCATTTGACAAGATTTGATAGCACCTCATAACCCACAAAAGAATGGGGTAGTTAAAATAAATAATATAAGTATTGTGGGAATGACACAGGTGATGTTACATGACCAAGGCCTACCATTGCACTTGTGGGCGAAAGCATGCAACATAGTTGTTTATTTGCAGAATAGAAGTCCTCATTAAAATCTCAAGATGAGTGCACAAGAAGAATATGTTTCAGGTAAGAAACCAGATGTGGCACACTTTAGGATCTTTGCTTCATTAGTCTATTGTCATGTTACCAAGTATGCATGGGAAAAGCTAGAGATAACAACTGAGTTGGGCATATTTTTGGGGTACATTGATACACCTAAAAACTATGATTCAGGTGTACCTACCATTCAACAGGATGACAATGATTCGTAGAGATGTGAAGTTCGATAAAGAGAAGTGATCTAGGTGGATATTTCTGGCCACCCGCCTATTCCACTTGCACCCCCAACATTGTCTCTTTTAGTTTACAGTTTCCTTAATTGTAGCACAATTTATTATTTTTGGCAATTTTTCGAGTCCTGATCTTCAGAAGCCATTTTGACGCACTAAATTATGTTATTAGGGAAAATAGAGAGATTGTAAAATTTCCAAAGAATTTTTTGAGTTTTTTTAAGCCTTCTCTTTGAAATCTCTGAAACGAGGTATTATGATAGAAAAATAGAGATCGTATGCCAAAGTTACGGCCTCGGGAAATTGTTGTACCAATTTACCCAAATGGGGCCCACAGTTTTGGCGCCTCATCTCCTAGGGTTAGGTTTTTGGATTTTTTGGATTTCGTATTGTTTCTCAATAATAAATAGGCATTAGATCCTCATTGTAACACAGTTCATAGGCATGTAGCCACCACATCTCTTCTCAAAGATAAGATACCATCACCCGAGCTAGTTTATTTCCATTCTATTTGTGAGCATATTTCAGTATTTTGATCTTAATGAAATGAAGTTTTATTTCTATTGCGTTATTGTATTTATGGTTATATATGTAATTTTTTCCATTCTTGTTTAAGTTTGGATCAGTGGTATTAGAGCAGTCTTCTCTTTCTCTGTTTTTCTTTGCATGTCCCCAATGAGGTCAAGGTATAAGGAGTTAGGCCTCGATCTAGTTGAACCGTTGCAAGAACAGCCCCAAAAACCCCGATGGCCTCCCATGGAGGAAGAAAAGAAAGATAACTAGCCAAAGCCTCAAGAAAATAACAACACCACGAAGATAAACAAGGACATGGGAAAATGGTGTGAGCTCCATAAAAGCTTTACTCACAACACAAGTGAGTGTGGAGCCAAGAATTCATTGGTGACCAGGCCGAAGTCTTCTGAATCATATGCGTGTTCTGACTCTGAGTCAAAACCCAAGAATTGGAATGACAAAGGGAAGCAGATAATTGACGCAAAGCTTTGTGACACCATGGCCACCACCACAATCTAGAAGAATCATCCTAAAGATCCAAAGGAGGGGGAACACCTCTTCCACCCAAAAATGTGGGTGAAAGGTTCTCCATTACAACTCATTATTGACAACAGGGGCCAAAAGAACTTAATTTCAATAGAGGTCATGAAGTATTTGGTCCTATTGATGAAAACACATATGTAATCATACACTATTGGGTGGTTTCACCAAGGACGATATCTCTGCGTCAACTAACAGTGTTTCCTTCCCTACAACATAAATTCTTTCACGGATGAGGTACTATGTGATGTTTCTCCTCTTGAAATTTGTGATGTATTATTAGTACAACCATATTTATGGAAGTGACATGATCTATATGAGTCTAGACCTCGCTCTGTGATTATTACTTTGGGTAATAAGTTGTACAAGATACTAGAGAAAGCCTCGCCTAGCGTCTCTCTCTGATCACTGTAAAGCAAAGAAGTAAGATCATTTCCCAAACCAAGATTTCTTTTTTCCTTATGATTTTCCCTCAGGGAAAGAAGAAGGTTGTGGCCACATATTTCAAACATGGCTCCTCAACACAACAAAAAAAAATGGACAAAGAATAAGGATATTTTTTCCTCACCTACAGTGGCACCTCTGCACTATCACCTCAAGTACTCCATCAATATGACCTCGGGCACATTGCTTCCCAATGGTTCGATGTATCAACACTCTGTTATGGGGAACAATGAGATACAAAGGTAGATTTAGGAGTTTTTACAGAAAGGGCACATCGGGACGAGCTCATCACTCTATGGGAGCCCAATTGTATTGATACAAAAGAAGGACGACACGTGGAGACTCTCTATTGACTATTTGGTGTTGAAAAAGATCAATGTCTGGAATACATACCCAATCCCGTGGATTGATGACCTTCTAGACCAACTCAAGGGGGACAATTATTTCAACAAGATTGACTTGAATTCCGGTTATCACCAAGTGCCTATCGAATCTTTCGATGTATGGAAAATTGCCTTCAAATCCAAGGAGGGCCTTTTCGAATGGTTGGTCATGCCTTCAGGTTGACGAATGCCCCCGCAACCTTCATGAGATTTATGGACGACATCCTGCGACCCTTCACCAATGCATTTGTGGTGTTGTATTTATATGACATCTTGATCTTTAGCTAGAGTTGGGAAGAGAACCTCTGTCATATTCGATAGGTCTTCAAACCCTACAACAACACAAGTTGTATGAAAATTTGGAGAAATGCACTTTTGGCATGACTGAGGGTCAATATTTTGGATACCTCATTAATAAGTAGGGTGTGCATGTGGACCTAGCCAAGATACAAGTTATTTGGGATTGGCCAGACCCAACCACTCTAACAAAGCTCCATAGCTTTCTAGGTCTTGCCAATTTCTACCACAGGTTCATGTTGGGGTTCTCTCATATCACTTGGCCTTTAAGTCAAGTCACCAAGGGTGGAGCAAAAGAAAATTTCTTTTTGTCTAAAACCTAATAGAATGAGTTTTTTGAGTTGAAGCATCGTTTTTGCTCTGCACCAGTGCTCACATTACCATTCCTCCAACAAACATTTGAGATTGAGATAGACGCCTCTAACTATGTTATTGGCATAATTCTTACTCAGCAAAGGCATCCAGTGGCTTACCACAATGAGACAATTTCAGACACAGTTTGAAAGTATCCCACTTATGACAAAGAAATGTATTCCATTGTGCAGGCCTATCGTCAATGGAAGCATTACATTCTGGGGAAGGAAATGACCATCCACACAAACCATTGATCCCTACAATTCATACAGACACAAGGGAAGTTGCAGAACAATCACCATCATAAATAGTCCACATACCTACAACAATTCCATTTGAACATTAAGTACAAGAAGGATAGCACCCATTGTTCAATGTAGACCACCTTCAACCATACTTTCCACCATTGTTGGACACATCCAATATTACAGAACAACTCACACCAACAAAGATAAACCTGCACTGCATGGAATAGGCCACAACTGATCAGATCATGGACACACAGATCAAGAACACTCACTAGCAAAAGATATAGTTATATCGAGTTGTCAAAGTTGGCAAACTCTTGCACCAAGGAAAGTGGCTCACCAGGGACCAAGTTCAGCAGAAGTTTCCCCATCTCATGGAGGCACTCAAGACAATGGGGACAAGTGCTTCCTATGGAGGAAGGATTGATCTAGGTGGATATTGGTGGCCACCCACCTATTACACTTGGACCCCCAACATTTTCTCTTTCATTATTCAGTTTCCTTAATTGTAGCATGGTTTACTATTTTTGGCAGTTTTTCGAGTCCTCAACTTCCGGATCCATTTTGAGGCCCTAAATGAGGTTTTTAGATAAAATTGAGAGACTAGAACATTACAAAATAGGTTTGCCAATTTTTTTTGGTCGCCTCATTGAGAGCTTCAAAATGAAGTATTATGATAGCCAAATGGAGATTCTATGCCAAAGTTACGACCCTGTGAAATTGGTGTACCAATTTACCCAAACGGGATATGTTTAGGGTTTTCTATTATTTCTCAATAATAAATAGGCATTAGAGCCTCATTGTAATACAATTCAGAGGCATGTAGCCACCACATCTCTTCTCAGAGACTCAACTACCATCACCCGAGCTAGTTTATTTCCATTTTGCTTGTGAGCATATTTTAGTATTCTGATCTTAATGAAATGAAGTGTCATTTTTTCTATTTTTTGTATTTATGGTTATATTTGTAATTTGTTGTGTTCCTGTTTAAGTTCAGATCAGTGGTATGAGATAAGTCTACTATTTCTCTATTTTTCATCCCCAATGAGGTCAAGGTATAAGGAGTTAGGGCTCAATCTAGTTGAACCTTTGTAAGACCAACCTTGCAAACCCCGACGGCCTCCCATGGCGGAAGAAAAGAAAGACAAGAGGGTAGGAGATCCTTTCAAAATATTTCTCGAGGAATCCCTCAAGTGACAGAGCAACACGATGATTAATAACTTTGTCGAGATCCTTCAACGACTACCCATAGGTAATGCATCTTTATCTAGAAGTCACTCTAGAGGTGTCACTCCTTTTAAGGTACAAGCTAACTTCGATATTCCCATATTTGAGGGCCAAATAGTTGTTGGCATCGTAGATAAATTGTTAAATATGTTGGAAGGATATTTTTCAGTCCATGACTTTTCCAATTGGGAAATTATTAGTTTTTCACTTCACAAAGCTACCCCACATGTCAAGGACTAGTGGGAAACCTACTATGAACAAAAGGATGAGAGGGAATTTGCACTTTTATCAACCACACCCACATGGGATTATTTCTGAGACATCATCAAGGAACAATATTACCATGTTGAGAGCTATGAAGATAAATACATAAAGTGGACCACACTACGGTAGGGAAGGCACCAAGATATTCCAGAGTTCACAAATATTTTCCATACCGTCCACACTAAGTTGGGTGTCAATGATTCTATGCAGAATTTTCTATTCAAGTACCATGGTTGTCTACACAAGTACATCTAGGATGATATGGAGTTCTTGGACATATCCTAGCTCGGCACGGCATACCGATACACTGTCAATATTGAGTAGAAGTTTAAATATAAGAAGTGAGACTTTGGATCTGCAAATCCAAAGCAAGGAAAAGGCGCCCCCAGAACATAGAGAACATTTCAAAGCCAAGGCATGGTGGCCCAATAAAACCCGCATAAGTTGCAAACAAAAAATAACACCACAAAGACAAAGAAGGACACCGGAAAATGGTGTGATTTCCATAAAATCTCCACTCACAACACAAGTGAGTGTCGGGCAAAGAAGTCATTGGTGGCTGAGCTCAAAGTTTCCAAATGAGATGTGTGTTCTGACTCTGAGTCAGAGCGGGACAAGGGGAATGACAAAGGGAAGCATATCATTAATGTGGAGCCCAATGCCACCATGGCCACCACCAAAATCCAGAATAATGAGCCTGAAGATCCAGAGGAGGGGGAACAGCTCTTCCACTCACTGATGTGGATGAAGGGTTCTCCGCTGCAAGTCATTATTGATAGCAGGAGCCAAAAGGACCTCATTTCAGCAGAGTTAATGAATCAGCTAGGCCTACTGATGACAACACATACACACCCATATACCATCGGGTGGCTTCACCAAGGACGAGATCTCCATGTCAGCCAACAATGTCATCTTTCCTACACAATCAAGCCCTTCACAAATAAGGTACTATGTGATGTTTCTCCTCTTGAATTTTGTTTTGTATTATTAGGAAAACCATACTTTTGGAAGTGACATGTTGTATATGGGACTAGACCTCACTCTGTTATTATTACTTTAGGCAATAAGTTCTACAGGATACCGGAGGTAGCCCTCTCTACTGCCATCTCTTTGATCACTACAAGTCAATGCAGTAAGATCATTTCCCAGACCAAGAAATTGTTTTCCTTATGATTCTCCCTCAAGGCAAATTACATTGTGGCCATGGTTTTCATATAGGGATCCTCTACACAGAAACAGTAGATGGACAAGGTTGTGGAGGAGTATAGGGACATTTTTGCCTCACCTACATGGGTACCTTTGCATTATAAGGTTGAGCACTCCATCGATCCGACCTCGGGCGTGCCGCTACCCAATGGATCGATCTATCGATGCTTTTTTCTAGAGAATGATGAGATCAAGAGGCAGATTCAGGAGTTGTTGTAGAAAGGGCACATTAGGCCAAGCTCATCACCCTGTGGGAGCCCGATTGTATTGGTATAGAAGAAGGACAAGACTGGGAGAATTTGTATTGACTATTGGGTGTTGAACAAGATTACTATTTGGAATAGGTTCCAAATCCCATAGATTGATGACCTTCTAGACCAGCTCAAGGGAGCTAAATATTTCAACAAGATTGAATTGAAGTCTAGTTATCGCTAAGTGCCTATCAAACCTTCTGATGTGTGGAAGACTTCCTTCAAATCCAAGGAGGGCCTTTTCAAATGGTTGGTCATGTCATTTGAGTTGAAGAATGGCCCCGCAACCTTCATGAGATTAATGGAAGACATCTTGTGACCCTTCACCAATGCATTTTTTTATGGTGTATTTAGATGACATCTTGATCATCAGACAGAGTTGGGAAGAGCTCCTTCGACATATTTGACAGGTCATTCAAACCCTGCGAAAACACAAGATGTATGCCAGTTTGGAGAAATGTACTTCAATATCTGGGGTACATCATTGATGAGAAGGATGTGCATGTGGACCCAACCAAGATACAATTCCTTCAAGATTATCCAGCCCCAACCACTCTAACAGAGATCTGTAGCTTTGTTGGTATTTCCAATTTCTACCGCAAGTTCGTGTTGGGGTTCTCTCATATCACTTGGCCTTTAAATCAAGTCACCAAGGGTGAAGTGAAAGAAAATGTTTTTTTGGTCTGAAAACCAACAAAAGGAATTTTCTGAGTTGAAGCATTGTCTTTTCTCTGCACCAGAGCTCACATTACTAGACCTGCAGCGACCATTTCAGATTAAGATAGGTGCCTTCGACTATGTTATTAGTGGAGTTCTTACTCAGCAGGGGCATCTAGTGGATTCCTATAGTGAGACACTTTCAGACACATTTGAAAGTATCCCACTTAGGACAGATACATACACTCCATTGTGAAGGTCTGTCATCAATGGAAGCATTACATTCTGGGGAAGGAAACAATCATCCACACATACCACTTACCCCTGCAAATCATAAAGACACAATGGAATTTGTATAATGATCACCATTAGAAATGGTCCATGTACCTCCAACAATTTCATTTGAACATTAAATACAATAAGGGAAACACCAATAATGTTGCAGAATTCCTCAGCTAACCACCACTCATGGCGTTGATCACTGTGCTCAAATCCTGTGTGCATGAAACATTAGGGTGGCCACATATTTATGAGAGTGATCTAGAATTCGGCAACACATACTAGACACTTGTGGATGGTAAGAAAGTTCCAAATTTTCACCTCCAAGATGCATTATTATGCCCCCTGGGACATATATGTGTTCCTTAAAGCGAGCATGCTAAGATGATTTGGGAGGTGCACTACAGTTGGGTCACTAGACATTTTGGAGTAGAGAAAAGAGTGGCAGTACTGGAGAAGTATTTCTACTGGCCAAACCTTTGTCACGATGTTGGGAGGTACATTAAATCATGTACTTCCTATGCCATTACCAAACCAACCATCAAGAAAAAATGCCTATATACTCCTTTTACTACTCCTAGTCGACCTTTGGAATCCATCTCTATGGATTACATGTCGTGGCCTTCCTTCTACTATGCATGACAACGAATGTGTTTTTGTGGTCATCAACAGATTCTCTAAGATGGCCATGATGGTGGCCGTAAAGAAGAGTATTATAGCAAAGGCCACTGCTAAGCTCTTATTTGAGCGAGTGTGGGTACACTTTGGGATCCCACAGTTCATTGCCTTTGATTAGGACAACAGATTCGTAAGTGCATTTTGGTCAAGTATCTGGTCGATGTTGGATACCAAACTCACTAATTGCACGACTTTCCATCTCCAAACTGATGGCCAACATTAGGGAAATTTTGAGGTCTAAAATGGGCTTCCTAATGAAATTATAAAATAATAGTGAAAATAATAAAATAATATTAGATTACATCATCAAATTTTAGAGGGAAAAAAGAAAAAACTATTTTTTAACCTCGTATTTTGAACTTATATCCCTATGGGTTTACTCATATTTCGAGCATAAACACTCAATGGATGCAAAATTTGATTCCTCATCCAAGGAGTACCCATGTTGCATACTTTCGATGGACCCTATTACACGAAAAATGAGAAATACATGAAATCACATGTTTTCATGTATTTCTCATTTTTTGTGTAGCAAGTTCCATCAAAAGTATGCAACATGGGTACTCCTTGGATGAGGAATTAAATTTTATATCCAATGAATACTCTTGCTCGAAATTTGAGTAAAACCTTAGGGATAAAAGTTGAGAAAGTAGTTTTATTATTTTATTATTTCTTAATCTTTTTACTTTTTTACTCCAAAAATGGTGAATCATCCCCCATGGTTGACATCATCATCTTGAATCCAAATTGTTCTTATAAAGTTTATTCTGGTTGTACATTTTTCTTAGGAGACCCATTTTGGACCTCAAAATTCCCCTAATGATAGAAGTCGTCAACAGGATGATCATACACATTCTACGCATGTACAACTCGAAACATCCATACACATGGGATGAAAGCCTCCCTTATGTCCTACAAACCTATAATAGAGCTTTCCACATCTCAATGGGCCACAACACCTTTTAGGTAGGGTTGGGATTTCAGCCATTATGTCCCATTGATGTGGCCATACCATTTGCAGTTACTCAGGAAGATTCGGCTCATGTCCAGCCCAAAGCTGACAGGGCTAATAACTTCATTGAGCACATTCAACACATCCACTAGCAGGTCCATGATATATTGAACAGAGCCAATTCTAAGTACAAGAAGCGCCATGATCAACATCAGGTATAGCACAAGTTCTAGGTGGGCAACAAAGTTTGGCTACATTTGTAGAAGGAGCGCCTCACTGGATTCCATTGCAAGCTTCACACTCTGATATGGGTCATACACCATCAGCAAGGTTGTAGGGGACAATGTGTTCAAGCTCAACATTCAACTATTCCTTGGTCTGCACCCAGTGTTCAATGTAGACCACCTTCGACCATACCTTCCACCAATAGTGGACACACCTGACATTACAAAACAACTCACACCAACATATATAAACCTAGTGTGCATGGAACAAGGCACAACTGATCGAATCATGGACACACATATCAAGAACACTCGCTAGCAAAATATCCAACCGCATCCGATTGTCATAGCTGGACAGCTCCTGCATCAAGGTAAGTGGCTCACAAAGGACCAAGTTGAGCAGAAGTTTCCCCATCTCATGGAAGCACTCAATGTAATGGATACCATTCCTTCAAAATGGGGGAGGACTAATCCAGGTGGATATTGGTGGCCACCCACCTATTCCACTTTAACCCCAACACTATCTCTTTTAGTTTTTAGTTTCCTTAATTGTAGCACAATTTACTATTTTTGGTAGTTTATCGGGTCGTGAACTTCTGAAGTTGTTTTGAGGCCCTAAAAAACATTTTTAGGAAAATATAGAGTCTAAAAATTTCTTGAATATGGTTACTAGTTTGTCTTTGGCCTCCTCTTCGAGATCTTTGAAATGAGGTATTATGATACCCAAACGGAGATTGTGTGCCAAAGTTACGACCCTAGAAAATTGGTGTACCAATTTACCCAAACAGGGCCTAGAGTTTTGGCACTTCAACTACTAAAGTTAGGTTTTTGGATGTTTAGGGTTTCCACTGTTTCTCAATAATAAATAGGCCTTTGAGCCTCATTGTAACACAGTTCAGAGGCATGTAACTACCACATCCCTTCTCATAGATAAGCTCCCATCACCCGAGTTAGTTTATTTCCATTCTGTTTGTGAGCATGTTTCAGTATTATGATCTTAATGAAATGAAGTGTTATTTTGTTGCATTTCTATATTTTTGGTTATATTTTTAATTTGTTGCATCTTTGTATAAGTTCAGATCAATGGTATCAGAGAAATTTTCTCTTTCTCTATTTTCCTTTGCATGTCCCTAATGAGGTCAGGGTATAAGGAGTTAGAGCTCAATCTGGTTGAACCTTTGCAAGACCAACCTTGCAAATCCTGATGGCCTCCCATGGCGAAAGAAAAGAAAGACGAGATGGGAGATCCTTTCAAAATATTGCTCAAAGAATCCCTCGAGCGAAAAAGGAGCATGATGATGGATAATTTTTATACAAGAAAATTACCTCCTCATCAGCTCAGAGGAGAAAGATAGTTTGGTTAAGGAAATGACCTAATTCACAAGCCTATTTTCCAAGGTAACACACTTTAGAAACGGGCAAGAAGAGTTATGACTCTCTCCATGCACTAGCCAAGGGAATTAGTCCCTAGGTTAACTCATTGTTTTCCCTAAAAGGCAGCATTACCCAAGATTGTGAGATTCTGGAGGTCAAAGAGTGGGTTGACTGACTAACACTCCACTTTTCACTCAAATTTCAACCCAGAAAGCAGGAAACATCTACCTTCAAGCTAACTAAGGACATTTCTATTCTTAAAAGAATCTCATGGAAAGGGAAAGAGTAATAAAGCGAGGAAACATCCTAGCTTTTGCCTCAATGGAACTCATGAGAGAATTGGCAAGGATGAGCCTCTCCTCATCTATATATTGGAGGCTTGGGCATTGTGATGTAGGTTGAATGTTTTTCAAATGATTGTTGAAACTTTGTATGAGATATAGTTGTTATGCTACCAAGAGGTTGAGAGAGAGAGAGAAAGGAGCTTGAAGACTAGAGGAAGCTTGATCAAGTCAAGATGGTTGTAATCATTCTTCTTCAATCTAATAATATAGATTTGTTTTTGTGTTTTCTAATTTTTAGTGTTGATGTTGTGTTTATTTAAATCTTGATTCAATACCATACCTTATAAGTAGCTTAGATGCATGTTATTTCATATCTTTATGTATTAATGTGTTAATTATCAGATTGTATATGTTGTATGACTACTCTCCGTCTTGTTTATGTGCAGGTATTGGTCTAGGAGATGATAGAGGGCTCTTCCGCTTTGCTACATTGGGTTCTCCAACAATTATACACCAAGGACTGAGGTAATCTCTCTTCCTCAGCTTTGTTAATCATGCATTGATATAGATATGTATATGCTTCTTTGTGAAAAATACAGTTAATCTGAAATGGTCTGCCTTAGATCCCAGGAAGATCCTTGAGGGTATTCCAGCCACAACCACCTGTGCATTAATACCTATAGTAGAATTAGCAACTCTGTTGAGTAAAATGACCTCCTCGTCAGCTCAGAGGAGAAGCACATTTTGGTTAAAGATATAACCTAATCCACAAGCCTATTTTTGAAGGTAACAAAGCCCAAAAATAGGCAAGAAGAGTTATAATGCTCTCCATGCACTATCCAAGGGTGTTAGTCCCTATGTTAACTGATTTTTTGCCTGAAGCGCAACATTACCCAAGATTTGTGAGATTCCGGAGGTCAAAGAGTGGGTTGACTGACTAACACTCCACTTTTCACTCAAATTTCAGCCCAAAAATGTTATGGAACTAGCTCACAAAAATATACAAAATAAATATCAACGCCTTAGAATTCAACCTCTTCAAGGGGGAAACCTCTTATACATTACACAAATGAACAATTCTTAGATGATACAAATGACAAGACCTCCTTTCTATATATAGGAGTCTAAGGGGTCATAATATAATCAGAGCCGACATAACAATAATAATGTAAGGGCACAATAATAACAATAGTGGACTTCTATGGGGCACAATAATAACAATATGGGAATTACATGGGCACAACAATATAATAAGGGGGTTGTACAATAACAATAATGGGTTACACTAGTATTATAGGGACCTAACATGCCCATCTCCTTCAAAAGGTATTGTCCTCAATGCTTGAGTAGTTCTTGATGCTTCTCTATAAAAAATTTGTCCTCCCATGTGGAATATTCAGTGGGTAAGTTCTTCCACTTGATGAGATACTCTGAAATTGATCAATTTCGTAGTTGTCGAGTTCTTGTTTTTGTGACTGCTCCAGGTTCCAATATGATTTTCCTTCCTCGTCAAGTTCTGGCAATGTTGTTTGAACTGGGATCTTCTGCAACTTTTGAATGAGTGGCCACACTTCTTCATCCTTCTTCCATTCATCCCTTGATTCATTCATCCAATCTAGTTGGATAATAGAAAAGGCACAAAACAATGCTTCCACATCCTCATCCTTTCTTGAGAGTGCATCTGCAACAACATTTTGCTTCCCTCTTTTGTAGATGATTTCAAAGTCATAATCCAACATATTTGTGACCCATTCTTTTTGTTCTTCTAAAGATAATCTTTGTTCTAAAAAGTATTTAAGACTGTCATGATCCATTTTTACCTTGAAGCGTCTTCCCATTAGGTAAGGTCGCCATTTCTTAAGTGCATGTAGTATTGCCAACATTTCCTTCTCATAAATAGCTTGCTTGAGATGTAGCCATAAAAATACCCAATTGCATACATAAAACTTCTTTCACTGTGATGTTGATCTACCTGTTGTTTCATTCAATTCTTCACCAAAGTGGCATTATCCTTTAAAAGTTGGAGAACTTGTTGTTGATGCTCGATGTGATCTTTCACTGTTTGAATCATTTTCTTCTTGATATTTCCTTCTATCTTGAGAGTTTGAGGAGTGGTAATTTCTTCCAATGCACTACAAGATATGGTCAGATTCATTTGTTGATGCTCGATGTGATCTTTCACTTCTTAAACATTTTTCTTCTTGATATGTCCTTCTATCTTGATAGTTTGAGGAGTGGTAATTCAGGCCAATGCATTACAAGATATGGTCAGATTAATTTCTTCTTTCTCAATGTGATCTTTCACTCCATGAACCTTTTTATCTTGATATTTCCTTCTATATTGAGAGTTTGAGGAGTGGTAATTCTTGCCAATGCTTTACAAGATATGGTCAGATTCATTCCTTCTTTTTTTGGGGTTGGTTCCTAGTGTATATCCTCTTCTTTTGATGTTTCTTGATCATTTTCTTCCTCCTCTTCACAATCTATGTAAAATAATTTTTTCTCAACACACTTATGACCTTTAGTGTATTTTCTATCACAAATGCAACAAACCCCTTTGTCTCTTTTTTCTTCCAATTATTTTGGTGTAAACATTGTAGGTTGTGGAAGGCTAGGAGAAAAAACAGTTCCATATTTATAGTTGTGAGTGGTGGGATTCCTTGTTTCCATAATTTTGCTTTCAATTTTTCCTGCCAACCTGAATGCCTTCACCAATGAATTAGGTTCCCAAAGATGAACCTCATGTTGAATGTTATCCTTTAAAGTCTCTATGAAGACATCAATCCTTTGCTTCTCTGGAATATCATTTACCCTTATATTCAATTTTTGAAAGTCCTCAATGTGCTCTGCCATTGAACCCTTTTGTTTGAGATTTATCAATTGGCTAAAGAAGGTGTTTCTCTTTGTATCCTCATAATGTGTTATCATTTCCTCCGTGAAAATTGACCACGTGACAAGTCGTTTATGAGAAAAAAGCCCTCAATACCAAAAGTTGATTCGGTTCTAACTATTAAGATGCAATGTGTACCTTTTGTAATAGTTTCACCTCATATAGATCAAAATATTTCTCCATATGTAGTATCCAATTTACTGGAGCCTTGCCATCAAACTTCCTCATATCGCCTTTTCTTGATTTTAGGAGCTCAATCTTGAAACAACTATAACTCTATAATTTTGGATCTCCTAGTTCCACAAGTGTGACCTGCGGTAGCCCTCTGCATGCTCTTTCCAATGCCACCAATATGATTGAAATTTGATTCTCCAAGAAAGCATTATGCACAATCTCCCAAGATGACCTGATTATATACCTCATCAGAAGAGTAAACTTGTACGAAGTGCCACGTGTCACTATTTCAACCTTCAAATCTAAAAACTATAAAAAGAAAACTACAGTCTGTTCTCTTTCTGTAACTTCTTACGAAATTTCAATCTGATGCTCAGAGAGAAAGTTATGATGATTTTCCTAAGGTCACCTGTTTAGAATGTAATTCGGGAGTCTGCAAAAGACCTAACTTCCTTAGATTATATCTCGAAAAATATAGCGATACAAGATCTAAAATTTGTACCCTCACTTCACTAAGGTTTCGGCTCAAATGGGTTTTAACTTCAAAGTCTGAACCTTTGTAGAAACAAAACTATAGTGAAACTTCCACAATGACCTGTTTGAGATGAAATTTTGGTGCTTTCAAAAACCCTAACTTTATCAGATAATAGCTCTGAAAATATAGTGAGACAAGATCTGAAATTCAAACCCGCAGTGCAGATCGATTTATTCACACATGGAGTTTTTTTAGCTTCTAAAACTTTGTAGCGAAAAAGTTATAGTGAAAATTCCATGATGACCTATTTGAAGGAGTGAAACCCTAGAATCCAAAGCTCTGATACCAAATGTTATGAAACCAACTCACAAAAAGATAGAAAAGAAAGCTCAATGCCTTAGAATTCAGCCTCTTCGAGGGGGAAACCTCCTATACATTACACAAATGAACAATTCTTGGATGATACAAATGACAAGACCTCCTTTCTATATATAGGAGTCTAAGGGGTCATAATATAATCAAAGCCGACATAACAAGAATAATGTAAGGGCACAATAATAACAATAGTGGGCTTCTATGGGGCACATTAATAACAATATGGGGAATACATGGGTACAACATTATAATAAGGGGGTTGTACTAATAACAATAAAGGGTTACACTAGTAGTATATGGACCTAACAAAAAATCAGGAAACATCTACCTTCGACCTAACTAAGGACATTGTAATTCCTAATGAAGTCTCATGAAAAGGGAAAGAGAAATAAAGTGAGGAAACATCCTAGCTTTTGCCTCAATGGAACTCATGAGAGAATTGGCAAGGATGAGCCTCTCATCATCTATATATTGGAGACTTGGGCATTATGATCGAGGTCGAATTGTTGTCAAATGATTGTCGAAACTTTGTATGAGATATAGTTATTATGCTACCAAGAGGTTGAGTGAGAGAGATAAACGAGCTTGAGGAATAGAAGAAGCTTGATCCAACCAAGATGGTTGTTTTCTTTAGGGTCCCGACCCAGGTTTAGAGATAGCTTCACCAACCAAAAAAACCCTAAACTGCTGGCACTTTTAGCAACAACCCACGTAGCATAGGCTACAGAATCACCTGAAGCAATATTGGGGGATGACAAAACCATTTTTTTGCATCTAGAGGTTTGTGTGATGGTTTTCTATGGTTCCTAGGGCTTTATTCTGACCTTCGCGAACTCTAACCCTTGAATTGCAAAAAATTACAGTAACATGAAGGAACATAATCTAAATCTTTGTCAATCGCTTTAAACATTCATAAAATCAAGCAAACATGTAGATCTATCACTTTCGCACATCAATTAAGTATTTCTTCAGATAAATGCAAAAAGAAAAGCGAATACATAGAAATTGCATAAGTAAACATAAAGGCATAGATACACAAATATCACTCCAAAATAGTCTTATTAGATATAATCCTTATGTTATAGACTCTTCTACCCTGCACACACAGCTGTAGAGGCTCACACAGCCAGCTTGCAGACTTGCCAAGGTCTCTGCACAAACAGCTACAGGAGCCTTCCCCTTCGCCTAAGTACAGAAAATAGGATTTTCTACCTTAGACTACCTGCCCATACAATGATCTTGAATTCTTTCCTTTTTTTTCCTATGACTCGCTATGATTCCTTTTTATAGCTTGTGGGTCACCAAAAATCCTTATAACAAACTAAGAGACTAAAGTCCCTTTTGACTCCTATGACCTTCACATTCCGCTCCCTAAAAATGCAGAGACTTTACAAATATAACAAAATTAGTTCCAAAATTTACCCCAGGGGACCCTATCGCAACAGGCCCCCAACACATATTTTTGACTTGTCCTCGAGTCACTCTGCTGGTGGCACCTTGATCTTCGCCTGTAGCTCACTGAACTCAATCTTTAATAGCTATAGCTCTGATGTTCCCTACGTAGCATCTTGACGCACTTCCTCGACAAATTTTTCATTAGTCAAGCCTTCAACTGCAAGGCCCATGGTCCTTTATGCTTGATGCATCACCTTTATCTTGATCTATACTGACATAGTCAATTGATTGGCCTTATTTGCGCATGATTGCATCCTTGAATTGATGATTGCTTCCTTGTAACACATGTCATCAATTTCATTCTAAATGAGTTTTCCTTTCTGTAATTTAACGAACCATTGCACCGGGGCTAAGGTTCGCATTGTCAACTTGATTTCATCAAACTGTCTCTGCTTTTCCCTAATGTCCACTTCGATCTTCTGTAGAGTTTGATCCTCCTGCAGTGAGGTCCATAATTCCATGGCATGTTTGAACAACTTAGTGCATCCCTTGACTGCAGCTTGCAAGGTGGCCATTTCCTCTTTGATAGCAGCTTCGAGCTTCTCTTGAACTTTTGGGGGAAAAGTGGGCTGCAACTTTAGTTATGAATCTAAGATTTATAGCTGCAACTCAAACATGACTCGACCTATTTCATCCT
Organism: Pinus taeda; assembly: GCA_000404065.3. Lineage (NCBI taxonomy): Eukaryota > Viridiplantae > Streptophyta > Pinopsida > Pinales > Pinaceae > Pinus > Pinus taeda. The sequence continues at coordinate 371,774 of APFE030577349.1, read as the reverse complement.
TAGAATCTTTAACTACAGTGGTTGACTTTTCAATTTCTCCGCGGAGACCACTTGTACTGGGATATTGAGGTCTGGAAGCTCACTGCAAGCCTATGCAATAGTTTCTTCCATCCGCTGGCTTTGCGTTGTTACCTCTTCCTTTTCCTTGAGGGGCTGTGCCTTGTCCTCAAAGATCTATTGGTTATTAGACTTCACGTCATTGATCACTAGTAGTGTGCATTGCTCCTGCAACTGAGCTCGTCTAACACCTCTTGGTGCAGCTCATGTAGAGTCTGAATGGGAAGTGTGGCCAAATTCAAACTCAGATTCTTCATATGCAGCAGGTGTGCCTTTTCTTCTGTTGATTCCATGCTCAGGGACCCTTCTGGTAGTTGAACGGTGCATATATCAAAGTTGATTTCCATGTCTAAGGTTAATTGGCTTGCTTGATTCAGGCTCACTTGCTTCATGCTCTCCTGTCCCACATTCGCTTGTAGAAGACTTGTTTGGACCTGCAACTCCCATAGGCTCTACTGTACCTTACTGAGCATCTTGTTGGCTTATTGGGGCCTGACCCAGGTTCGGAAGTGTTTTAGCCAAACAAATCCCACACTACCGACCCTTTTGGCAACAATCCACAGAGCGCAGATTGAAGTCTCACCCAGGGTAGTATGGGATGGTTCTAAAACTAGGTTTCCGCACCCTAGGGATGTCTTGATGAGGACTAGAAGGGTCACGTACCGATCTATGCCCTCGCACTACTCTACACAACTATTAGGCCTTCGCGTAGCTCGGCGACGAGGCACTTCTTATACTCTTATTATTATTGTGGGTATTATAGATTTGATCTAGTTCTTAAGGTCTTTAATCAAGCATTCAATAGTTATTACCAGTTCCCGCTACCATAAATCTTATAGATATGCATAAAACTAGAACATTAGCATAAACATATATAACTACGACCAAATGCACAATAATTAAGAAACACTTATCTTTACTAAGCTTCTGTTCAGTACAATCAGTTCCACCCTGTGCACTCAGCTGTAGGGGTCCACGCACACAACTGGGGACTCTATTAAGCCTCTACACACACATCTACAGAGCCTACTCTAACTACGTCCAACCACGACTCGGACTTATAGACTCAAAGCGAATATTGCATTCACAAACCCATAATACATCAGATCCTAACCAAAAGCTACCTTATACCCTTAGAGCCTCGCTCTATTTATACATTCCCATGGTCCGCGGACCATGGGAAAGCTGACTCACTTTCTAATATTTTACATTGTTTCTGGGTGGACAACCCTTTCACTTGACCCATTATAATTTGCGCTCCATGCACTTTGCAGAGCCTTTACCATACTTTTACCCAAAATTGTGGGCTCTAAGCCCCAAAACCATTACGTGGGGCCTCCACTACTCAACAGGCCCCCAACACAATCATCGTGACTCATCCCAAGTCACTCAGCTGGTGCAGTAATCTTCACGTAGAGGTCATCCAACAACTTTTGTGCTGTGCTTACGTCCACAACAAATTCTTCCACCATCTACTGTACCCGTTGTATGCAAGCCTTCGATGCATCAGTATCAGTTTCATTTTCTTGGTTGGGTTCACATACTGCTTGCATGTGTGCTAACTTTCCCTCGATGTTGGCACTGACCGCAAATGCCTCATCAAGCCAAGGCTGGATGCGTTCTTTGAGCACTGCTTCTTTCTGTCGAGTGGTGTCAACTTGTCCTTAGGAGCCTGGGCCTCCCTCATCTTGGCCAATCGCTAAGTAATAGAAACCGTCTGCGCAATCCCCTAGACATTATCATAGGCTTGCTACAACTCTCGTGCTTCCGTCTCTAACCACTATAAGGTTGGGTCTTCCTGTAGCGAAGTGACCATGACAATTGACTGATCCAACAAGCTGGTGCACTCCTATATAGCACGTATTATTGCATCCCACCCGAATTGAATAGCGCATTGCCGCTACTCTCTGACCTCCGGTGGTGTAGAGGGCTACACTTTCATTTTCAACTCTGTAATTTGCAAGTTGAGTTCCAACTAGATCCTTGTTGCTTTCTCTTTCACCTTGCAGACTCCACTAGCCAATTTGTGGAGTTGTATACCCTCTGGTAAGTCTACTGCTCAATATTGATTCGTTGTTCATTAAGCATTTGTGTTGCACGTCCTTCCCTAGCGCAGAGTTCTACCATTGCTCCATCTTGTAGCTGGTATAATATCTCACGCGAAAGGGCAGCCAAGTTTAGTCCAAGGCCCTTGAGCTAGCCTACCACAAATCTGTCCTCCTCGTTCTCTGTTATTAGTACCCCCTCCGATAGCGCGATGGTATTAGCCATTTTGGCTAGTAGAAACTGCTCAGTTGCTGATGTACTCATGGTCCCATGGTCAACAATCATTGCCGGCTATGGAGGCCACACCTGAAGGTCCTGGATTTGCATCCTCAACGCCCCCAACACATTTTGTTGCTTCGTCATTGCTTCTTGGAGTACTTCCCTAGTGGCTTCGCGAACTGTGTCACTGATGTCATATATATCTGCCTCAGTTAGTGTAATAGGCTCCCCCTCCAACTTGGAAGCCTTCGTCTTCTTTAATGGCCCAGTGCGTTCTGACACGTGCGGTCATTTCAATGGTGTCGAGGTGGTGCTTGGGTCTGCGCCTTCTGTTGTTGCATCTATCCCCTGCTCAGCTGTTATGTCTGGGTGTCTTTCTTGTTGTGTCGTAGTGGCCCCTCCTGCTACATTCTTTTCCGTGGCAGCCTTCATGCCTCCCGGGACACCCGAACTTCCGTATTCTTTTGAGACTATCGTATACTTTGGCAAATAGGCGTGGCCGTTTGTTGATCCATAGTCATATTCTTGCCTCCATTAGCACCCAGAAGATATTGGTTTCTCTGATTCGTGTAGCATCCTTCATTGCCCATAGCGACGCGTATTTTGCTACCTCTGGCCAGTCCTGGTCAAGGGAAGGAAATTGACTATCCTCAGGTAATTCGCAGCAACCAACAGGATGGATAAGACAAACCACACATAGTGGAAGCTCTTACCTTGTTCGTGGGCCTCCCTGCAGTTTGTGAGAAAATTGTCGCAGAGGAATTGCGCCCAATTGAACTATACCCCTTCTGCGCATTACTTAGCTAGTGCGATGACTGTGGTTGGTGCCTCGTTGCTCCTGCATTTCCTCATTACATTTCTTACAAACAACTAGGTAGCTATGCAGACCTCTTTTTCCTGAATGCTAGTAATAACATACCCCCTCTGCTTTTTTTCCAGTGTATATTTCTTTTTCATAGCCTCCGCAAGCGTCAAATCCCCACTTGGGCTGGAAATTTTCGCGGGGTCCCTTCCTGAACAGGGAAGTCAAGAGATCCTATGAATAAGCTCCGCTATGATGGGAATGGGCTCCTCTAGCCACAAGTACCCATCATGCACCAATCAAAGTAGTTGTCTAATAAAAAATATCGTAATTGTGGGTCGATGGAAATGGGGAATTGATAGGAGGTGGATTAGCCTGGCCTCCTCCACTCTATGCAGCCCTTCCCGTGGCTGTAGAGTGGTAATTGCCCCTTCCGTGCTTTGTTCTATCAACTCGCTACTTTCTAAATACAGGAATTTCTTAGCATTTGTAAGGTCCCAATCCTCGAACTTTATAGTGGGCGTGCGGCCTACAACCGTACCTTCAAATAGAACACCTTCAGGGAAGAACGGGGTGTTGAGTGTGCTCATCATAGCATCCAAATCTTTAGGGACCTTTACCCTCCCTTTCCACGGAGGGACATACTTAGGTATCTTAGCTATGACACCCACTGGTTGGACGTCTTCTGCTATCTCTTCTTCTGGTTCTATTTCTTCAACAAAAGTTGGAGGGTCCTCTTCCTTGTTGTTGCTCTCAATATTAACCATTTTACCCTTTTCCTCCATCGACATTTTGCCAAACCGGGGATTTCATGGAGACATACGAACTGGTGTTGTTGTCTGTAGGTCCTTTTTAGGCCTTGGCATCTTGGGTGATTTAGGGAATTCTGGTGTATCTCCTACCGGTGATGTAGCACTCTGGGTGGCTCCCTTGTTTGTTGTCATGATTCTGGTTAGGAACTCCTGTGTATCCTTTGGCAGTGCTTCAAACCATGAACTTACTTTTACGATCTCTGAGTTCATCAAGTTCCCGCTCATTTGGTAGTGCCACAATTTAAACAGGTCGAGGGTTGTTTGGTGATGGGCCACCCGTGCTTTATAGGCTTCTTTGAATTCAAAATCGACCGTTCTCCCCTTTCGTGGCTCATTAATGTGATTTTGGCGGTAGATCTGTTCAACCATAGTTCCGACCCTATGCCTTAATTGCCCGTCGTCTACTCCTCGGTGCCTTAAATGGTACATCTTATCATGAACAGTATCTACAACGATCACCTTCCATCCTCCCCACGTGGCAGCATAGTCCCTTGTATGCGAACACGTTCTGTGCTTCATACTGATTTTGTGCGCCACATCCAAACCACACAACACCCCTATAGACTCCTTTATAGTCTCATGCCCTCTTCCAACTATGTGGAGCGTTGAGACCGTACCTCCTACAAATAGTCAGGTGGTCACACCCCTGGTGCAGGATTTCAATTTTCCTGCTAGCCTGGGCTGTGGGCACCTTTCAATTACCCTTGTATCTAGTAGCCCATCGCGCTCCACTATATATGGTACACTCCCCCATTGGTGCGGTCGCAGCCATGATAGCAGGGTAGCAACTCATTCCAGTACCATAGTAGGGCGGCTAGGTCTAGTCCCCGTATTCTCAGATTCACACGGCCCGCTTGTGTGACTCCGGTTTTCATTTTGTTGATTTCTTTGTCCAATATCACGTTATTCCTTCTCAATTGTGCCCATTCTTCATCGAGTTCGTGAAGTTTCCAGCTCGCACATCGAATGGCTTCTTGCAGTTGTTGATTTCCTTTTCCCAGGTCCTTGCGTTCAGTTTGAACGGTAGGGGTGGTGGTCAGGGAAATTCTCTCTACCTCCCTAGTTTCTTCGTGTCTGATCGCAGATAGGGTCATCTTCGCACACCCTATTTTGTTTACGGTCCTATTGGTCCATCGAACCCCTGGTATGCGCCGTGTTAGTTGGGTTAGTGGTTTTACAACATACAGCTGCATCCCTAGTCGTAGGCGAGTGCCCAAACCGCTTCATCCTGGCTACCCAGATCACGTTCGACGTTGAAGGCCTCCAACCCGTACACGCAGCCACCTTCTCCATTCACGCCCATTCCACCTAATCTTCCAAGGTGTACTCCTCCATCATGTACTAGGCATGCGCAGCACCCTTTTTGCACATTGTTCCGCTCTTGCTCCATGATTGTAGTTCCATAGTCGTCTACGAATTCCTCCCTATTTCTTGCGTCATCATCTGTTGGCAGTTTCCTTACTTCAGTTGTGACGTGTTGGAGTGATCTAATCATCATATTACAATTTAGAATTGTTACTGCATGCAATCGGTTCTGCCATCACTCTATCTCTTCATCTGAATCTAACGTGCAAGAACTACTGTGTTCCCATGAGATTCTCCCGTCCGCTGTTGGATTCACCCGATCCTGGTCTTGTGTCGTTATCTAGTAGATGCAGTCTAGCTCATCGTCACTATCCTCATCATGCACAGGTTCAGTGTAGTGTACTCCTTCAACTGGGTCCAGAGGAACTATTACACAGAGTGAATTTTTCTCGAATATCATCTTCCGTCTTTTTAAATTGGTGACCTCATTCATGTCTGTGGCCTAGTCTATTCCTAGAAATGCAAGGTATGGGTTACTGTCATAAACAATTTCTATTACCTCAAAGTTCATCTACATACTTACGCCTTCAATGTCCACTGTCACCCCTTACAACCTTCCCATTGGTAAGATCTTTTGTTGGTTGGCCATCCATAATTGAATAGGAGACCACTGCAGCGTGGACGTGCCTATGCATTCCCATGTTTGTTTTGGTAATACATTTGCGTCTGACCCCAAATCCAGGATGACCTAATCCATCTCATACTCACCAATTTGCGTCGTAGTCTGATATGCAAAGCATGCTTTCCAATCTTCTGGACCACACGTGGCTCTCCTGACCCTGCGCACCTAGTGATCAGCTCTTGTAGTCCCTTAACTGCCTTATTGTCATGTAGCAGCTTCATACATGTCTCTAAAAAGGTAGTAAGCATAGAAGGATCCATTCCCGGTTCAAGTTGATCCTTACTACCTGAAGTAAAGGCTTCCATTGATCCAGGTGGATATTGGTGGCCACCTGCCAAAGTCCACATGGACCCCCACCATTGTCTTTCTCAGCATTTTCAGTTTCCTTAATTGTAGCACAACTTACTATTTTTAGCAGTTTTTCGGGTCCTGAACTTCCAAAGCCGTTTTG
>APFE030577349.1:327624-344053 GCA_000404065.3 Pinus taeda | reverse complement strand
TGAGTAAGGCCTAAGACTATAAAAGGGGAAGGAGATCATTAGGCAAAGGCACTCAAGGATTGAATATCTTATGAAGAGCAAGATCTAGAATACTGGTCATTGGGTTATGGGGCTTAGCTGGATCTGAATCAAGGAGGAACCTGAGTGCTAGAAGAAGGATAAGTTCTATTGACGAGTAAAGATCTTAAGGCTTGAAGAGAAGTATCTTTGTGTGATTTCGATCTGTTATATTTGGTGCATGACTTAATCTATAAATCTGATGATTTGGGTACAATTGATGTCTGAATAGTTGAAAAAGGTAAATTATCTTTTATAGATATGTACGCAGGTTCAGCATAGCAAAGGCATGTATACACATTAGTTTTGTAATTCAAAACTACGTATACGTAGGTTTTCCTTAATATAACAATGTATGCACGCAGTTTCTGCATATTGAAGTAGCGTACATCTCATAAAATATGTTTCAGCTACTTCTGTTTATTGTTGCAGTGTTCTGGGTTCAGGATTGGTTTCTGGTTACTGTTACTGTATTCTGATTACAATGTTCAAAGAGGTGATTGTTTGATTCAATTTTGGTTGGTGCAAAGGAGATTGGTTGATGCAGATAATTGATGTTTGATTGATGTTATTGATGGATCCAGTCTGAAAATTTATGAAACGTGGTCCCTAGAAGAAAAGAGACGGTTGTAGCCTTTTGTAGGTCAGCACCTACATACTAGTACATCAGTTAGTACAAGAGCTAAGGGGGTTGTAGCTCCCTTCCAAGAGAATCTGGAGAATGAGAGGAGGTTGTAGCCTTCTACAGGTAGAAGCCTACATACTGGTATAATACTGCACCAGTATATAAATATTGTAAAAAGAAGTTTCTTATTAAAAGAAGATAGAGAAGAATTGCAGTAGGTGGTTTTCACCCACATTGGGTTTCCACCTTATATAATGGTGTTCATGTGTGCTTCTTATGTGTGATGATTTGTTCTGTTTTACTACACCTATTTGTTATTCATATGGTTAATAATGTTTTGATGCACTCATTGAAGATCAACTAACTGAATCATAAGTTTACTGGATATACGCTAGTTGCATTAAACACAGTTGCGTATACACGCGGTTACCCTTAACTGAAGCAGCGTATATGAATCTGATAATGGAAATGAAAAGATTATTGATTTGATAATACTTATTCACCCCCCCCCGCTCTCAGTATTATTTCCAACAAGGGGAGGGGCCAAGATGTGTCGAGTTCACAAATATTTTCCAAACCCTCTGCACTAAGTTGGGTATCAAGGATTCTGAGTGGAACTTCATACTCAAGTACTGTGATTATCTACACAAGTACATCCAGGATTAGATGGAGTTCCTGAATATCTCCTCACTTGGCACAACATACCGATACGTCAAGATTGAACAAAAGTTTAAACAGAAGAAGTGAGACTTTGGATCTTTGAATCCAAATCAAAGAAAAGGCACCCCTAAACCACAGAGAAAAGGCCAAATCCAAGGTGGGGTGACCCAAGACAACCCGTTGAAGTCACAAGCAAAGAAAAACACCATGAAGACAAAGAAAGACATGGGAAAATGGTGTGAGTTGCATAAGAGCTCCACTCACAACACAAGTGAGTGTTAGGCCAAGCAGTCACTAGTGGTCGAGCTTAAGGCTTCTAAATAAGATGCAAGTTTTGACTGTGAGTCAGAACCCAACAAGGGGAATTGCAAAGGGAAGAAGATCATTGTCATGGAGCCCAGTTCCACCATGGACACCACCAAAATCTAGAATAATGAGCTTGAAGATCTAGGGAACACCTCTTCCCCTCACAAATGTGGGTGAAATCTTCTCCATTGCAGTTCATTGTTGACTGCGGGACCCAAAAGAACCTCATTTTAGCATAGGTCATGAAGCATCTAGGCCTACTGATGACAACACATCCACAGTCATACACCATCGAGTGGCTTCACCAAGTATGAGATCCCTGCATCAGCTAGCAGCGTCGCCTTCCCTACAACATCAAGCCCTTCACAGATGAGGTACTATCTGATGTTTCTCCTCTTGAAGTTTGTGATGTATTATTAGGAAAACCATACTTGTGGAAGTGGCATGTTGTATATGAGTCTAGACCTCACTCTATGATCATTACTTTGGGAAATAATTTGTACAGGATACCGGAGGTAGCACCGCCTACCACCATCTCTTTGATCACTGCAAAGCAATGCAATAAGATAATTACCCAAACCAGGAAATTTGTTTTACTTATGATTCACCCTAAGGGAAAGAAGAAGGTTGTGGACATGGCTTTCAAAAAGGGCTCCTCTATACAACAACAGATGGACAAGTTCGTGGAGGAGTATAACGACATTTATGCCTCACCTACAGGGGTACCTTTGCACTGTCAGGTCAAGCACATCATTGATTTGACCCTGGGTGCACCGCTACCCAATGGACTGATCTATCGACGCTCTGTTCTGGAGAACGATGAGATCAAGAGGAAGATTCAGGAGCTATTGAAGAAAGGGCACATCAAGCCAAGTCATCACGCTGTGGGAGCCCAATTGTAATGGTATAGAAGAAAGACGAGACCTGAAGACTGTTGACTATCGGGCATTGAACAAGGTCATTGTCTGGAATCGGTACCCAATCCCACGAATTGGTGACCATTTGGACCAACTCAAGGGGACCAAATATTTTAGCAAGATTGACTTGAAGTCCGGTTATCAGGAGGTGCCTATCGAACCCTTCGATGTGTGGATGACTACCTTTAAATCCAAGGAGGGCCTTTTCAAATGGTTGATCATGCCTTTCAAGTTGACGAATGCCCTCGCAACCTTCATGAGATTGATGGACGACATCTTGTGACCTTTCACCAATGCATTCGTGGTGGTGTATTTAGATGAAATCTTGATCTTCATCCAGAGTTGGGAAAAGCACCTCCACCATATTCGTTAGTTCCTTCAAACCCTGTGACAATACAAGTTGTGTGCCAATTTAGAGAAATACACTTTTGGCATGCCCCAGGTCCAATATTTGTGGTACATCATTGATGATTAGGGCATGCATGTGGACCCAGCCAAGCTACAAGTCATTCGGTATTGTCCAGCCCCAACCACTCTAACAAAGCTTCGCAACTTTTTAGGTCTTGCCAATTTCTACCACAGGTTCATGTTGGGGTTCTCTCATATCACTTGGCCTTTAAGTCAAGTCACTAGGGGCGGAGTGAAAGAAAAGTTTTTTTGGTCCTAAACCCAACAAAATGTGTTTACCAAGTTGAAGCATTGCCTATGCTCTGCACCAGTGCTCACATTACCAGACTTACAACAACTATTTGAGATTGAGACAGACGCCTCTGACTATGCTATTCATGTAGTTCTTACTCAGTAGGGGCATCCAATGGCTTACCATAGTGAGACACTTTTAGACACAGTCCAAAAGTATCCCACTTACAACAAAGAAATGTATTCCATTGTGTAAGCATGTCGTCAATGGAAGCATTACATTATGGGGAACGAAATGGTCATCCACACAAACCACTGACCCCTGCAGTTCATACAAACACAAGGGAAGTTGCAGAACGATCACCGTTAGAAATGGTCCACTACCGACAATAATTCCATCTAAACATTAAGTACAAGAAGGGTAGCACCAACAATGTTGCAGATTGCCTTAGTTGACCACCAGTCATGGCGCTGATCACTGTGCTTGACTCTTGTGGGCACAAGACCTCAAGGTGGCCACATATTTATGAGAGCGATCTAGAATTCAGCAGCACATACCATACACTCCTGGAAGGTAAGCAAGTTCCAAATTTTTACCTTCAAGATGCATTGTTATGCCACTTGGGACACATTTGTGTTCCTTCAAGCAAGTGTGCCAAGATGATTTGGGAGGCGCACTATAGTCAGGTCACTGGACATTTCGAAGTAGAGAAAACAGTGGTAGTACTGCAGAAGTAATTTTATTGGCCGAACCTTCGTTGGGATGTTGGGAGGTATAATAAATCATGCATTGTCTGCGTCATTTCCAAACCAACCATCAAGAATAAAGGCCTATATATTCCTCTGCCTACTCCTAGTCAACCTTGGGAATCTATCTCCATGGATTACATGTTGGGAATTCCTTCTACTAAGCATGACAACGACTGTGTTTTCCTGGTCATCAACAGTTCTCTAAGATGGCCATTATGGCAACTTGCAAGAGGAGTATCACAATAGAGGCCACTGCTAAGCTCTTCTTTAAGTGATTGTGGGTACACTTTGGGATCCCGCAGTCCATGGTCTCTGACCGGGACAGAAGATTCCTAAGTTCATTTTGGTTAAGTCTTTGGTCGATGCTAGATACCAAACTTACTAAGTCCATGGCTTTCCATCCCCAAACTGATGGCCAAACAAAATTCGTCAACAGGATGATCATACGCATGTAAAACTTGAAGCATCCACACACATGGGATGAAACCCTCCCCAATGTCTAGCAAAACTACAATAGAGCTCTCCACAGCTCAACGGGCCACAACCCCTTTCAGGTAGGGTTTGTATTTCAGACTTTATGCCCCATTGATGTAGCCATATCATTTGCAGCTACTCAGGCAGATTCGTCTCATGTCTAGTTCAAAGTCGACAAGGCTAAAAACTTCATTGAGCACATTCAACACATCCACCAGCAGGTCCATGATATACTGGATAGAGCCAATTCTAAGTACAAGCAACTCCATGATCAGCATCGGGTGTCGCATAAGTTTGAGGTGGGCAACAAACATTTGCAGAAGGAGCGCCTCGCTAGACCATCCAAAGCTTCACCTGCTCCAATTTGGGCCATACACCAACACCAAGGCTATAGGGGACAATGCCTTTGAGCTCAACATTCCACCATTCCTTGTCCTGCACCCAGTGTTCAATGTAGATTGCCTTCGGCCATACTTTCCACCATTGTTGGACACAACCGACATTGCTAAATAATTCACACCAACAAAGTTAAACCTAGACTACATGGAACAGGCCACAACTTATTAGATCATGGACACATAGATCAAGAACACTTGCCAGCAGAAGATCCAATTGTATCAGATTGTCAAAGTGTTACATAGTATTTTGTCACATTCCCAACTCTGTACCTGAAGTGTCGTCCTTTGTTCCATTTCCGTCAGAAATGTTGCAAAGCGACAAAAGTTGTGTAAACTCATTCACCATTAATTATATGCTCAACACATCCCTGAAGAGATGGAGAACTAATGTCTTGAAGTAATTTTGGAAAAACTTGTGAAAAATGCTTATTTGCAAGACCAACGCTAATTTTAGTAGGAAATTATGTTTATAAGAAGAGCTTCAGCGTAAATCACATGAGAAAGACCTTTGTCGACGCGTTTCGAACCAACCAGTGTGGTTCATCGTCAGGACAAGTTTGTGTTGGTAACCTTTTGTCTAACTAGTGACTAGCGATGGCTACATGACCTTTGATAGGAAGATCCACGTTGATCCTCTTTAGGCAGTTTCTCAAAAAATGGAGTAGAAGCTTTACTTACTAGAAGCCTCGAGAATGGCGAGTTGGTAGGTGTTGGATGAAGTATGGTCGAGTACTCCCATTTAAAGACTTTGATACTACCTTTAGGGATCTTACGTTTGGGATACGAACCTTATTCCCCCTTTGGTGGATCTCTAACCTCCTCTCCATTACTATAAATCCGTTCTTCACTTTCCTCAATGGGTTGGTCATTGTTGGTTTCCATTCTTCTACTCAATTGTGCTTAGATGCTGTTATTTTGGTGAGAGAGGAAATGAGAACTTGTTAAGTTTGGCTTGGACTTAGAACCATCCTGAAGGAGGCCTTCAACATCAAGGCACCGGTTATATGCTTCCCTCTTTGATTTAATCATTAATACAAAGCATGTTTTACTTCCCATAAGCTTGTCTATGATAGTTTTCTTAGTACATTACACCTTGATCTGTTGTATAAATTACATTGGAATGCATATGCTATGATCTCTCTTGTTGTTGTCTTTTGATCTCTCTTGCAAGTATTTGGAAGCAAGGAATAGCAAGGAGTGACCCTAAGAGCTAAGGGATTGAGATCATCATCAAAGGTCGAGTGCATAGGAGAGAGGTAGGCCATCTCCCTTTCTCATTTGTCATTGTGATCTAGGTTAGGGAAGTTTGCTTGTTTTGTCACGGTTGTTACTAGACCCACACATTGGGCTAGAGGGATCACTTATATCCATAGAAGGGATTCCCTAGATAAAAATTGGTGACTCCACTAGGGAAGCATACACCCTTTCCATCCTCCTTTCGTTTTTGTCTTTCTCTTTAAGTTTGGCCAATCATCGAAAGACCTTGTATTTTAGATTGATTTTCTGTCTGTACTCTAAATTGTTGGTGTCTTAGGGTATCAGGCCCTGAGAGTTTCTTCCTAAGTCTTTCTTGTTTTTCCTAAAATTTCCTCACTCAGTGCATGTTTTATTAGTGACAGTCGTGTTGACAACACTCTTTTTCCATACAATCACACTAAAAACCCTATCTTCCACTGCTTACCCACGTTGAAGACCAGCACAAGTTTTTCATTGAAAAGTAGTGTTGCTTTGCTATGAAAAGTAGCATTGATGACCCTGTCAAAATTGGTTTTGCTATATAAAGTAGCGTTGTTCCTTGAATGTGAGAATTTTTAGGGTATCTACTGAAAACTGTAGTGTGTTCCGGCCTTTGAGGTCTCTTCTTTTCTTTATCTGCATTAGTCTTTGTCTATATGCTTCTAATTTCTTTGTGGGATGCAAAATATTGTCTCTTGCTCAAAATGGTAAAAAATCAGATTTTGATTGAGTTTTTTCAAGTTTTGAGGCGATTGAGATCTTTGTTTACTACTTGTGTGCTTGAGAACTATTGATTGTTTTGTTAATTAAATAATGATTGCAATTTTACATTGATTAAAGGAATCGAATTTGCATTGAATTAGTTTTCCTTTCAAAAAATTTGATTTTCATTAAAATTGCATTAGATCACTTGGATGAAAAGTTATTTTTTGGAAGTAATTATAGGAAGTAGAATACATTTTTCAATAATTTAAAACTAAATGGTGCATTAGTTGCATTAAATCATTTAAAGAAAAAAGAAAAGTCAAATTTCATATAAGTGCATCTTAGTAAAAGTGAAAATCATTTTACTTTTGAAAAGTTGCATTTGGAAAATGAAAGTGAAAGATCTAGTTTGGAAAGCTTTGTTTGCTACATTCTTCATTGTTGCATCATTGTTTGAATCTCTTCCCTTACTAGATTAACTTTCATCGAAATGGAAAGAATCCTTTTCTCATGATAGTTGCATCATAGGTGTTTAGGTGACATTGTTTTGAGCCTTAAAACTAAAACTTAATTGAATATAAACTTAAAATTTACCTGAATTAACCTAAGGAGCATTTGGAACTTAATGCAAACATTTATAGGTCTAGGATAGAGATGCGCCGCAACGCCGTTAAACATAGGAGTTGTCGTTATTTTCTAGCGTTGTATCCTAGCAGTGAAATCTCGTTCCACATACGGAAGTGTATAGGACCGTTATCGAGTACTTTCGGGTATATCAGAGGCTCTCCACTTATGGTAAGTATATGGTAACACTCTCATCAAATGATTATTCATTAGACAACACTACTACAAACTACACTCCCACGTACCATCATGTATATATTGGGAGCCCCCTATAGGTTGTTATCCATCCATAGGTAACCAAATCAGTCGCCTTGTAAACGTGATACACGGAACACAACATTTAGGGAAATTGCCTACCCGTACTTATTGGTTCGTCAGGAGGTATTTTGTATTTCACGGATACTTGGTAAACCCTTTTTTCCTAGCTTACCCTTTTTTTATTTTGTTTTGTTAATTTCTAAAATCAATTAATTGCAGAAAAACATCCTTCCTATGGAAATACTCCCTAGTAGATATAGGTTGAGACTAATGGCAACAATTCTTGACTCTACCAACCAAGGAAACCCCTCTAATGGGAATCCTAGTCCTTTTCCTTCTTTTGGAAATGTTGGTGCTCCCTATATAGCAACGTTGTCCCTTCCTAGATTTACCATTGGTTTTCCGGTTTGGTTATTTTTGACCCCTATGGTTTTGAATGTCCAACCCGCTCCTCAATCGGGCTCTCCTCCACTTAAACCATATCAAACTCTAGTTGATCTTAAAGTTAACTCTTTTCCTTCTTCGCCCTGTTCAGTCTTCTTCCTCTTCATTTGGTGAAATCCTGCAAGTTAACCAGGTGGATAATAAGAAGAATAAAAATAAGCCATGGGGCAACCAAGAATTCAATGCTATGGATGCAATTGATGTTTGAGAAACCTTCCAATCAACCTCGTAAAGTGAAATTCCCTTGCAAGATTTGTAAGGGTGACCACCTTCTTAGAGATTGTCCTGGTATTCCCAAGGTCTTAGAAGTGTGGTCCACAGGTTCACATCAACCTTTGTCATCAGCCTTTGTAGATCATGCTAGTGATAAACATTCATCTAGTAATAATAAGGTCCATGGGAAAAAGGGAAAGGTCAAATTTCATTGTAGGTTATGTGAAATGAATCATCTTATTCAACTTTGTCCTTATATGGATTAAGCCCCTAAAGTTTTGGATAACCTTACCGCTTCTCAAGTTCATCTTCCAATTGGTTATCAAAATCTTTCCCCTGATCCTCCACTAGTTGATCAAGTGTTGATCAGAATCCATCCCTAGTCAATCCCACTCTCTCTGAAAGTGAATCTCGTGAGTCCGTTCCTGACCAACCATTGGTTGAGAAAATGGTCGACTCAATTCCACCTTTAGTTTATCATGTTTATCATGTAGAGAGTGAATTTTGTACCACTAAAGTTCTTCTCGTTTCTTCAGATTCCAAATAATTAGGGGGAAATCCTCCTATTTCCATGATGCAGGGGGGCGATCCTCTTATTCCCATGTTACAGGGAAGCGATCCTTTTGTTCATGTAACATAAGAGGGCAATTCTCCCATTTCGATGGCACCCCCTCCAAGTAGTTTAGTCAATTTCTTTGATTGGAGTTGATTGGCAGGATATTGTCTTCCTTCTTATGTTCCTTTTCAGATCATAGTACAGGCTTATAATATACCCGTACCCGGCACAATCATAGATGAAGGTGCGCATGTTAGTATTATGTCTTCAACTACTTGGAAAAATTTAGGTTCTCAGTAGATTGTGGATGTTACCTAGACTTTGTTAGCTTTTAACAAAGGAACTAATCAACCCTTAGGGATCCTTCTGAAGTTGCCTATTACTTTGGGAGGAAAAATTGTCTATGTCGATGTGATGGTTGTCTAAGGCCCTTTGGATTTTAATTTACTCCTTGGTCATGACTATGTTTATGTCATAGGAGCCCTTGTCTCTTCTCTCTTTCATGTCATATTTTTCCCGCATGAAGGAAGAATTGTGGCCATTGATCAGCTTTCATTCGTTGGTCCTAATTTGATTCCTGATCAACCATCTTCCCTTAATGTTCCTTGTATGCAAGTGGTGTCACCCCCACCACGGGTTAATTATGTGGCCACCTGTTCCATGTTCATGTCTACTGATGATCTAGTCAGTGATATAGTGCATTAGGTACTGGGAAGATTGGAACCCAATATTTCCATTAGATCCCTTGACAGGTATCCCTTCTAGAGTGTTGTTCTCCCATTCGATGAGAACCTCTTGGAAGTTATGACCTCTCATAGGCCATAATCAAGGTTCATGAGGATAGTTTTTTTATTATGTCAACCTTGCTAAAAAATGAAATAGGTCCCCATGAGGATAGTTATTTTACTATTTCAACCTCATTAAAAAATGAAATAGGCCCCCATGAGGAAAGTTATTTTACTATGTCAACCTCATTAAAAAATGAAATAGGTCCCCATGAGGATAATTATTTTACAATTTCAACCTCATTAAAAAATGAAATAGGTCCCCATGAGGATAGTTCTTTTACTATGTCAACCCCGTTAAAAAATAAAATAGGTCCCCATGAGGATAGTTCTTTTACTATGTCAACCTCGTTAAAAAGTGAGATAGGTCCCCATGAGGATAGTTCATTTGCTATGTCAACCTCGCTAAAAAATGGAATAGGTCCCCATGAGGATAGTTCTTTTACTATGTCAACCTCATTAAAAAATGAAGTAGGTCCCCATGAGAATAATTCTTTTACTATGTCAACCTCGTTAAAAAATGAAATAGGTCCCCATGAGGATAGCTCTTTTACTATGTCAACCTCATTAAAAAATGAATTAGGTTCCCATGAGGATAGTTCTTTTACTATGTCAACCTTATTAAAAAATGAAATATGTGTCATGAGGATAGTTCATTTACCATGTCAACCTCGTTAGAAAATGAAATAGGTTCCCATGAGAATAGTTCTTTTACTATGTCAACCTCATTAAAAAATGAAATAGGTGTCATGAAGATAGTTCTTTTACTATGTCAACCTCATTAAAAAATGAAATTGGGTCCCCATTAGGATAGTTCTTTTACTATGTCAACCTCATTAAAAAATGAAATAGGTCCCCATGAGGATAGTTCTTTTACTATGTCAACCTCATTAAAAAATGAAATAGGTTCCCATTAGGATAGTTCTTTTACTATGTCAACCTTGATAAAAAATGAAATAGGTGTCATGAGGATAGTTCTTTACTATGTCAACCTCGTTAAAAAATGAAATATGTCTCCATGAGCAGAGTTATTTTAGTTGTGACAAGCTCATTAAACAATGAAACATGGTGTCACGAGCATGGTTAAAAAATGAAACAAAACCCCTTCCAATTCGAGTCTTTGATTAGATCTCATAAAATCCTGGTCGAGTCTTTTACTTGATCTCGTAAGTGAACCTTCATTCCATCCACCTGTTAGTAACCAATAGTCAACTTAGGTGAATGAAATAAAACTTGGGAGGCATGTACCTCGAATTGAGTCATTATGTTGGGGGCATGCAAACCAAACCCAAGCATAGTTTATCTTTGTTTCAAGCTTGTGTAAAAATGAAACCAAACCCAAGCATAGTTTTCTTCCGTTTCAAGCTTGTGTAAAAATGAAACCAAATTCAAGCACAATTTTTTCCCATGTTTCAAGCTTGTGAAAAAATGAAACCATCTTCAAGTATACACGAGAATAGTTTCCATGTTTCAATCTTATGTAAAAATGAAACCATTCCCGCTTTACCTCTTGTGATTTCCATTTTTATGATCTTGTTTTTGCCATATGAGCCTTGGTTTCTTCATTCCATCATCACCGTCTCTTTCGACGATCATACCCTTTGACTTGGTTGTTTTACCTTTGCCTAAGGAACATCTGCGATGAGTGGTCTTATTAGCCAGCCTCTTGACATTTACATATTTTGAGCAGTTCCATCATAATCGAAATCAATTTCTATCCTTTTATACCACTCGTTCCTCCACATGGAGTCATATTTTAGCTCTTTTCAGATTCCAAAAATATGAAAAGATTGTCAAGTACTTTTCATTTCAAACTTGTTAAAGTAAATGAAATGACATCTACTCAGTACAAGTTTAACCCTTTTCCAGACTAAGATAGACTATTGTATGAAAAAGAATACCTTGGTCACACATGGCTAAAAGGTTCTCTTAAATATTGTTTTCTACCTTTTTGGATTCAAGAGAATATCTACAAAAGGGACCTTTGGAGTTTTCTTTTTTCCTCTTTTTCAAACTCTTTAAACATGAAAAAGATGTCGAGTTACCCCTCCATCAAACTCATAAAACTTAAACGGTGCAGTAATTGTAACCATGACGAGACAAAGTTACTCCTTCCTAGGGCTCGTTAAACTTACTAGGATGGATTCATTTGAAGCATGAACTTATACAACAAGCATATGGTATCCTCTTCAAGCTTGTGATTAAAAATAAAGAGGTACTCGCTAACGATAGTGGGGAAAAATGGAAGAAAACATGTCCTATATTTTGGAAACATGTCGCTCTTGAACATGACACTCATCTGCATCCTGTGTTAGATTTGGGATCCTCTCTTTTCCACTTGCCTTCCTAGGTTTGGGAAATCCATTTTCCTTTGATTCGATCACCCCTGTTGTCATCATGACCTCTGGTTCCATTTTGAGTCAAGTTTTGCCGAACTCCAGAGTCGTGTCACTAATATTTTCAAGAGAAGTCCTATCCGAAAAAGTCAAACCTCTTATACCTATGTGACCCTCTCTGCAACAATCTTGAATCCCTCCTATCATTTTGAGATCTCCTATGTTTCGTGTCGATGATGTGGGAAACATTATGGCCCTCCTTCGATGGATCACTTCCTATCGACCTCAGCTCAATATCCAGGAAGTTGATTTAGAAACGCCCTTTCAGTACCTTGGAGCTTGCATGCCTCAATGGAAAGTTTTTCGTGTTCGACAACAGGCTTACATCATTGGCCTTCAATCAAATGATCTAACAAGTGTTCGACTTCAGCTCACATATTCACACTTGTAGATTGTACTAGTGTACCTCGAGGCCATCATCATTATTGGTGGTTTCTCTCACGCCTATTAATGGTTTACATTATTGACTGTTAATCAAGTGGTTTCTACCATGTTCAACATCATCACACCTATTCACATGGTTAGATTCGTACTTTGATCTAGATAGAGATGAAGACCTTGGATCCCATATGTTAAAATCCAAGTTGCGAGGAGTTATTCAGTATTCATGATTGTATACATGATCCTTTTCATATGGATGGCTGCGTCCATGCTATGGATCCATAGACATAATCCTTTTCAGATGGATGGCTATGTCCATACAGTGGATTCATGTATTATATTTTGATGCCTATTCAAATGTATTATCAGGCATATGTATATATCAAAGATGTCATATATTTTATCATGTTTGATTTGTAAGTCTCTTGACGGTGGTCTTCCAAAATCCTTGCCTTAACTAATAAAGCACTACAACCATCACTTCTTGTTTTGCTTTCATGCTTTAGGGGACATTTGTTACACAATATTTTGTCACATTCTCAACTCTGTACCCGAAGTGTCATCCTTTGTGCCACTGCCATCACAAATGTTGTAAAGTGACAAAAGTTGTGTAAACTCATTCACCATGAATTATATGCTCAACACATCCCTGAAGAGATGGATAACTAATGTCTTGAAGTAATTTTGGAAAAACTTGTGAAAAACCCTAATTTGCAAGACCAACACTAATTTTAGTAGGCAAATTTGTGTTCATAACCTTATGTCTAACTAGTGACTAGCACTGGTAGCATGAATCTTGATAGGAAGATCCATGCTAATCCTCTTCAGGAAGTTTCTCCAAAAATGGAGCAGAAGCTTCTCTTACTAGAAGCCTCAAGAACGATGAGTTGGTGGTTGTTAGATGAAGATATGGTCAAGTACTCCCATTTACATCCTTTGATCCTACCTTTATGGATCTTACCTTTGGGATAAGGACCTTCTTTCCCCTTTGGTGGATCTCTAACCTCCTCTCCATCACTATAAATTCATTCTTCACTTTTTTTAATGGGTTGGTCATTTTCGGTTGCCATTCGTCTGCTCAATTGTGCTTAGAAGCTACCATTTTGGTGAGAGAGGAAAGGAGAGCTTGTTAAGTTTGGCTTGGACTTGGAAACATTCTAAAAGAGGCCTTCAACATCAAGGCACCAGTTGTATGCCTCCCTATTTTATTTAAACATTAATACAAATCATGTTTTACTTCCCATAATCTTGTCTATGATAGTTTTCTTAGTACAATACTCCTTGATTTGTTGTATAACTTACATTGGAACGCATATGCTATGATCTCTCTTGTTTTTTTCTTTTGATCTATCTTGCAGATATTCAAACGCAAGGAATAGAAAGGAGCGATCTTGGGAGTTAAGGGATCAGAATCATCATCAAAGTTCGACCGCATAGGAGAGAGGTAGGCCATCTCCCTTTCTCATTTGTCGTTTTGATCTAGGTTAGGGAAGTTTGATTGTTTTGTCACGATTGTTACTAGACCCACACATTGGGATAGAGGGATCAATTCTATTTGTAGAATGGATTGCCTAGTTAACACAAAGCTAGCCAACTCCTACACGAAGGCAAATGGCTCACCAAGGACCAAGTTCAGCAGAAGTTTCCCCATCTCATGGAGGCACTCAACTCAATGGGGACCATTGCTTCCTAAGGGGGAAGGACATATCCAGGTGGATATTGGTTGCCACCCTCCTATTCCACTTCGTCCCCCAACATGGTCTCTTTTAGTTTCCTTAATTGTAGCAAAATTTACTATTTTTGGCAGTTTTTCGGGTCCTGAACTTCAAGAGCCGTTTTGAGGCCCTAAACGATGTTTTTAGGGAAAATGGAGAGACCAAAATTGTCCCAATTTAGTTTGGTAGTATGTTTTTAGCCTCCTCTTCGAGATCTTCAAAACAAGACATTATGATAGCCAAACGAAGATCATATACCAAAGTTACGACCCCGGGAAATTGATGTACCAATTTACCCAAGCGGGGCCCACAGTTTTGGCACTTCATCTCCTAGGGTTAGGTTTTTGGATGTTTAGGGTTTTCCATTGTCTCTAAATAATAAACATGCCTTGGAGCTTCATTATAACACAGTTTAGAGGCATGTAGCCACCACATCTCTTCTCAGAGATAAGCTACCATCGCCCAAGCTAGTTTATTTACATTCTATTTGTAATCATATTTCAGTATTCTGATATTAATGGAATGAAGTGTTATTTATGCTACATTTCTCTATTTATGGTTATATCTATAATTTGTTCCATTCATGTTTAAGTTCAAATCAACTCTGGCATAGGCGCATGGGACACTTACACCATGGGGCCTTAAACATCATGCTGCAGATTACCACTGGTATCCTAAAATGCACCCATAACCAACATGATGTCTATAAGGGATTCACATTGGGAAATATGTCAAATCCACCTTCCAGGGCCAAGATAGCAGCGCTGGTGAAATCTTGGAGTGAGTCCACTCTGATGTATGTGGACCATTTTCTACAGCCTCTACAACAAAACATAGGTATTATGTGATTTTCATTCATGACTTTTCTAGAAAATGTTGGATCTTAATCATGCAGAAGAAGGATGAAGTTTTCTTAAAATTTGTTGAAGTCAAAGCATTGGTTGAAAAGGATGCTTGTCATAAATTTAAATCCCTGAGAAGTGATAATGGAGGAGAATTTGTGTCTAGTACCTTTAAGGACTTTTGTGCCAAAGAGGGTATTAGAAGAGAACTGAGAGCACCACATAACCCACGACAAAAGGGGGTGGCTGAAAGGAAGAACAAAAGCATAGTGGGAGAAGCTAGAGCCATGTTGCATGATCAAGGGTTCCCATTACATGTATGGGAAAAAGCATGCAACACCGCAAATTCTTTACAGAACAAGAGTCCTCATATATTACTTTCCATGATCACAACTGAAGAATATTTTTGTGGGAGCAAACCAAATGTATCTCATTTTCGAATTTTTGGAGCTACTATGTGTTTTCATGTCTCCAAGGAAAGCAAGAAGAAAATTGATCCTACAATTGAGATGGGAGTCTTTGTAGGATACACAGAGACACCACACAATTATCGGGTGTATTTTCCTTCACTTAGGGTGACAGTAGTGAGGTGATATGTAAAATTTGATGAGGAGAAGGCTATGAGATGCTCTCTAGAGTGAGAATTGAGTATCCCATAGGAGGATGAGCTTCTAGTTCCTAAGGAGGAGCCTCATGCAGATATTCAGGATGTTGTGGAGCAGCCACATGTGGAGGAGCAGATAGGAGGTCGAGTGGAGGTGCCCACTCAACCAGAATCTTCCATAGAGGAGAGGAAGAGAATCATAGAAGCTAACATATTGGTACATGATGCATGAGAGCATGTGGGAGCTTTGATATCTTAGCACAAGAAGAGGATGTCACCAAACAGGTACATTGGCTATATGGCTCTCATGAAAGAACTCATTGAGATAGAGCCTTCTTCATTTGAGGAAACAGTTTCTCAACCACTGTGGGTTCATGCCATGGTGGAGGAATATGACTCCATCAAGAAGAACAATGTGTGGGAGGTGGTTTCGATACCAGAGAACAAGTTAGTGGTTGGTTGCAGATGGATCTACAAAGTGAAGCATGCAACTAATGGGAGAATATATAAGTACAAGGCCATATTTGTGGCCAATGGCTTCTCTTGGGTAGAGGGGTTGGACTATGAGGAAACGTTTTGATCCAGGTGGATATTGGTGGCCACCTGCCAAGTCCATCTGGACCTCCATCATTGTCTCTTTCAACATTTTCAATTTCCTTAATTATAGCACAACTTACTATTTTTAGCAGTTTTTCGGGTCCTGAACTTCCGGAGCCGTTTTGAGGCCCTAAACGATGTTTTTTGGGGAATCCGGGGGCAACACGGGTCCATTGTTGCCCGTTCCAACAATGGTAGTTCTCGGATAGATCTTTCTAACGAGCTATCATACGCGTCAAACGGAGAT
>APFE030577349.1:293483-314870 GCA_000404065.3 Pinus taeda | reverse complement strand
TTTTTAAATATGTTTTTTTAACTATTTATTTGTTTATAATTTTTAAGTTTTGTTTTTATTTATTTTTTACATTTTTATGATTGATTTTTTTTTTTAAAGAGTATATACTTTAATTTATGTTTTGTTATTTTTTTTAACTTTTTTTTGTTTTGTGTTTTTTCATTGTTTTAATTTTTTAATTTTTAATTTTATTTTATGTTTTCATTATTAGTTTGAAATTTTAATTTTTTTCAGGATCATGATAAAATATTTTACGTTATTATTTTGAAATGTTGAAATATTACCCTTGAAAAAAAAGAGAAAAAAAAAAGTGTTATCCCAATGTCAACACTTTTTGTTTTGAGGGTGTTTTTTGGACTATTTTTGCACAAAAAATTGGTTTTCACCATCATTTTTAAAACATGTTCAAAAATATGCTCAAAAAAATAAGTATTGTATTCTGCATCACCACTTTTCAAAATCGTGTCACGTTTTTACTACCTTTACGAAATGAGTAATCGTATTGGTTATTTAAAGTGTAAAAAGCTATGTTCTAAAAAAAATATGTGTTATGCATCGCCCATTTTCAAAATTGGGTCAATTTTTTGCTATCTCTACGAAATGGATAATAGTATCAATTCCCGTTTCAAAGTTTACATTGATATTTACCAGATAACAACGCAAGACCAGGATTGGGTGAACTCGACCGCAGATTGGAGAATCTCATGGGAACGTGACAATTCCTGTACTTCGAATTCAAATAAAGAAATAGAACGTTGGCAGAACTGGTTGCACAAAGTTGAATTACAACTTGATAATCAGATCACTGCGGTGCGTGATGACCGAAGCAAGGGAACTACCAACCTATGATGGGGTAATAGGAGTGGATGAATTCTTGGACAAAAGTGCAGTACCAGAACAGCAGTGGTACGATGCGCTGGAATGGGCATTGCACACGACACCCGCACGATGGTGGGGTACACATCAGAAGTCTATGGGGAACTGGCGCGAATGCAGAAGATGGATGTGCTTATGGTTTGGAAGTCCCCAACATCGAATGCGAGCCAGGCAGCCAGAATGGAGCAGGCTACGCACCCACCTGTGTCGATGGGTGCAGGCGTGTGCTATCAAGCACCTCCCAGACTAAGGATCGGAAGTCGGAACCTGATGCAGCAATAAGGAAGGCGACACACTCCATAAATAGTCCGTGACGGAGCATTCAAAAAGCTATGTGGAGTCATGAACAGAGTTCACCAGATGAGTAGAACCGACCAGGACCTGCGCGTACCAGCAGTTCAATTGGCCTATAGGACCATTAGCAAAAACCGGAGCACGAAAATGACCCCAACATTGACAAGATGAGATGAAACTAGGAGGACAGAGAAGAATCCCCAGACCACAACCCCCACAGTTGGGATGGGGTGCGAGGACCTGGGTAAAGGAATTAGGCAGTTACAAGAAGTAATTCGGCGAGGGAGCTTGAAACTTCACGAACTCCATGAAGAGTGGGCATGGCTGAGGAAGAAAAGCGTGACATTGGACGAAGAAATCAGCGACTTGGAAACCGTAGTCGTGTAAGCGGGCCGTGAGAAACTAAGTATGATGGGACCAAGTCTAGCCGGCCCTACTACTGCATTAGAAAGAGTTGTGACCCTGCTATCATGGTTGTGACTGCACCTTACTAACCAAGGGAGCTTACCATACAAATAAGAACGCAATGCACTACCAGATGCAAGGGTGTTTGAAGGGTGCCCACAGCCTGGGCTAGTAGAAAAATTGAAGCCTCGCGCAGGGGGTGCGACCACCTGATTACCTGTAGGAAGCATAGTCTCAGCACTCCAAGCAGTTGAAAGAAAGCGTGGGACTATAAATGAGTCTACAGGAGAGCTGCATGGAAAGGAGGTTCCGCACAGGACCAGTAGGTCACCGGGATCACAGTCGCGCGCAAGGGGCTGCATTACTGCGTGGGTAGGCTGGGAGGTGACCGTTGATGTCACTGTTCATGACAAGAGGTCTAATTTAAGGCAGAAAGGAGTAGGCGACGGGCCATTAAAACAAGAATTAAGAGCTAGATTCGGGATGATCTGCTGCCAAGAAGGAATTAATGACTCAAAAGTGGAGGGACTGGGCGAATTCAAATTCAAACGTTACTATAAAATCCCTTGGGGTAGCCTCGATGCAACACTTGGTTGTTTGATATTTGAGCCAGTACCAAGCATTAAGCACCAAGCTACCTTGCCACCTGTGAGTACGCGACCGAACGAATCCGCTATAGAAACAATGTCGGCTGCAAGGACCAGAGTGCGATTCGCAGAAGTAACCCCAGAACCACGTGTGACCCAGGAGGAGCATGGAGAGGCAGTAGTTGCACCAGAGGTTCCCAAGTCCCCACGCACATCGCGACCACAGAAAAACAAGAATCCCATGGGGCCAGTTCGGGTGTCACCACAGAACCCACGATTTAGTCAATTGTCAATGACAGATAAGGGCAAAGTTATTGCCATTAAAACAGAGGAGGAGGAGGAAGATTTGCAAGCCCTGATCACCCAAATTGAAGCACAGGACGATGAGGCAGAGAATATTTCCCACATACTTTTGGCGATAAAGTTACCCCTCTACATCCCCCCATGGAAAGGGACAGCCAAGATACCGAAGGACCTGGAGGCCACGAAGATTGCACTCCAGACCCCGCTTCTTCCAGAAGAAATAAGGTTTGATGGTCCGTCGTTGGGATGGGTGCCTAGTATAAATTTTGAAGAATGGGATCTCGCAGACAACAAGAAGTTCCCACAGCTGGCCACGGAGCAATTATTGCAGCATAAATGGTTACGCGGTGTGGAGAAGGCTGGGTTACTATATCTGCAGTGGATACCCCACTACCACTACGTGCCCATCACTATTTTTGTCATTTGACAGCTAGTGTGTCTAGTACATGATGGGTATCTCTGACTGGAGGAGCCAATTCCCATCACGACCAATTTAATTCACCGGATTTCTCAACTTCCAATCAAAGGAAACAATCCCACAGCCATAGCAGGAAAGAGCAGCAATTTGGCCCTCGCAGAAGCTATGAAGGCCAAATATAAGCTAGAGAAGAGGAAGCAAGGGTATGTAATAGCAAGCATCAAGGACAAAGGGTGCACATCACCACCCACCTACTGGCTGGCAGGCTCATGAGGAAATGTCACGCAGATGGTGTGCTCGCATTTGTAATTGCGTTGGCGGAGCAGTGTGTAGAGGGGGTCTAGTTCAACTGGGTGCAGTTTCTCTGCAATGAATTTTTGACAAATTGTAGGGAGGCCTAGGAGAAGGGTAAGACCTTCCACTATGCGTGATTGCTCTTATCTATCCTATTGTTTGCAGGGGAGCTGCCGAGGGATAGCCAATTTCCCACCATTGAGAAGAACCTACCCAAAGCTACGATGTACACCTCGTTTTGGGCAACGAAAGACACAACGAGGGTTTATAAGATTAAGGTGTTTTAGGTGTTCATGGAGGCGAGCATCCAAACATGGATCAACCACAGGCCACGATTATCCCCAACAGTATACAATAGTTTGCAAAGCGCGATCGAATTCAAGGTGGATATGCATAACCTGTATATCCAGGCACGTAAGCATCCAGCCCGAGAATGGGTAAAGTTGCCATTCATTGCAACAGATGATGCAATCTTCGATGTGATGGCATCATGGTCTCCGGAGTGGCATGTCCCAGACTTGGCAGAACTGGAAAAGATCATAGCTCAACAGCGGAAGAGGGAGACCAAGCTGTGAATCGCGAATCTGGTGGAGAGAAAACGCCAGGAACATGGAGCAGCTGCGCAGCGGAAGGCGACTGAGGTAGCAGTGACAGCGCAGACAGCAGAAACCACAACCATGCCTACCGAAGAGATCAAGGAAGGTCAGGAAATGTCCACGAAACAGGACATACAGGGGGAGGTGGAAACATAGGAACGCACGGACCTTACAGCGAAATCGACCCACCTCAAGAGGCCGCGCATTTTGGAACATCCAATTGCATGCAAAAAGACAAAGACAAGGGAGACCTTGGGGGGAGACCTTCTTGACAATAGCACACCAATTCATGATGCCACTAAGGATGCTCTGGAGGAGTTAATGATGGAGCAGACAACTGTGTGGAGGGCGCTCAGAGCATAGTTGCAAGCATTACAAGTGCCACCCCCAGGAGTGCTGACACCGCACCTTTCAAAAGGTGCATCCGAAATTGAGCAGATGCTACACGGCCACACAATGAACATGTTGGTGTTACCAGAAGGTGTCGTCTTAACAGAATCTGAAGGTGACATGAGGGGATGGGGGTTGAATTTGGCCGCCCTTCCCAAAGAAACTTTATACTGGCTGCAGGATGGGGTAACTGCTGAGCTTCGCGCCAGGGAGGGCCACGCTCTCCAAGTCTTGAGTGAGCAGAAGGAAAATTTAGAACAGATCAGTTTGCAGTGTGAACACCTAGTCGCACAACACCAGGGATTATAAAAGGCAGTGTAGGAGGCTTGTAGCAGCTTTCCAGAGTTGGCCGTGTCGGTGGCACTCTCCACCGCAGAAAAGATTCACCAACTGGCAGCTGGAGCCCGCAAGACCCAGGAGGAGGTTGCGAAGGTTTAGTTGGAGCTGAACTTATAGATCGCAGAGTTGTAACTGAAGGGGTAGCCCCCTACACCCCTAGAAGTTAGAGTGCAGTGCCACCGCGCCATTCAATCGGGGTTAGAAGTGATAGAGCATGATGTACAGGACTGCACAGGATTGTTGGACCAGTCCCTCTTCATGCTTACTTCACTACAGGAGGATCTAACGCTACAGCAGTTAGAAACAGAAGTGCGAGAGTTGCAACGGGCCTATGACAATGTTCGGGGGGGCGTGTAGACTGTTGCCATTACTCAGCAGTTGGCCAAGATGAGGGAGGCCCAGGCTCTGAAAGAACAGGTGGATGTTGCACACTAGAAATAAGTAGGGCTTAAAGCACACATCCAGCCTTGGCTCGAGGAAGCATTCACGGTCACCGCCACAATCGAGGGGAAGCTGGTTCAGATGCAAGATACATATGTGGAAAGGCAAGAGGGCACCACTAACAATAATGCATCAGAGAGTTGTGCACAATTGATATAGTGGATAGTCGAGGAATGTGTGGTAGACATCCGCGAATCGCAGGAGTTGTTGGACGGACTCTGAGCAAAGATCATCGCACCAGCTGAGTGACTCAGGAGGAGTCATGTTGATTGTGTTGGGGGCCTGTTGGGCAGTGGATCCCCCCAAAGCAGGTTTTTGGGGCTTGTAGCCCAAATTTTGGTCAAAGGTAATGTAATACCCCACAAAAGGCGGGCATAGAGCGCGAGAATCTTGGGTTGTCCGTCCTAAAGTATTGTAATTTAATATAGAATGTGTCGGCCTACCCATGGTCCGCGAACCATGGGAATGTATAAATAGAGTGAGCCTCTAAGTGTAGAAAGCAACTTTAGATGTGATCTTAAGTGTTATGGGTTTTTGAATGCGATACTCACTCTGAGTCTGTAAGTCCGAGTCTTGGGTGGTAATAGTAGAAGGAGGCTTTGTAGTTGTGTGCGCAGAGGCCTGGTAGAGTCCGCAACTGTGCACGCAGACCCCTACAGCTGAGTGCACAGGGCGAAGTTGGGATTGTAATGGGATAGAAGTTAATAAAAGCTAAGTTGATTCTGAAATATTGTGCATCCATTTGCAAATCTGTATGTTTATGCTTCTGTTATATGTTTATGCATCTTTTTACAGTTTATGGTTATGCGCACTGGTTATAAATGTTGAATTATTAATAAAGATTACGAGGCCCACAAAATTAAGTCAGATCTATAATAATAACACAGTAAGGTTAGAGGATCTAGATAGCACCTATTCGCGTTCTGTACAGAGCTACTCGAAGGTCGGACAACTACACGGAGCGGCCCTAGTGCGCATGATCAATTTGTGACCATCCAGATCTCATCAAGAAATCCCTAGGGTGTGGAAACCTGGTTCCAACACCCTCCCATACTACCTCGGGTGAGACCTCAGTCTATACTCTGCGGACTGTTGCTGAAAGGGCTGGTAGTTTCAAGATTTGTTTGGCTAAAAAAAATTTGAACCTGGGTCAGACCCCATCAAGCCAATAATAGCAGAATTCGTTGTGGGTTCTTTAGTGATGTGCCCTCCCACCCCAGGCTATGTAGGCACCTGCTACTTCATTAACATCTAGCATTACTGTTATGGGTCATCCAAAAACCCACACTTCATTGAAGTCCATTTGCTAGGCCACACACTGTCAGTATCACAGTTGGTCACAAGCATTACAGGGTAGCACTATCCTCGGATCTTCGTTCATCATGGTTATGGGTCATCCAAAAACCCACACTTCATCGAAGTCCATTTTCTAGGTCGCACACTATCAGTATCACAGTTGGTCACAAGCATTATAGGGTATCTCTATCCTTGGACCTTCGTTCATCATGGTTATGGGTTAACTACATAAAACCGTTTTCTTTAGTGGTTCTTCATATTCAACAAAGCTTCGCAGGAGGGAAATTCACGCAATGGGGACCATTGCTTCTTAAGGAGGGAGGAATAATCCAAATGGAAAATGGCATCAACCCATGGTATTCATCCACCCATGAAATTTACTCATGATATTGTAAGTGGCATCCACCCATGGTATTGTAAGTGACATCCACCCATGGTATTCATTCACCCATGGTATTTTCCCATGGTATTGTGACATCCACCCATGGTATTCATTCACCCATGAAATTGACCCATGGTATTGTGACATCCATCCATGGTATTCATTCACCCATGGAATTGACCCGTGGTATTGTAACTGAAAAATACTATAAGTAACAAGTCGCATTTTGTAAAAAGACAGTTTGTCTACCACAATGTGGCTTTTACGGTTATTCTCCGTTTTAATAAAAAAATTATTTATGGTTTTTCTTATTGGGCATTCTCTTCTTTTTCTTCTGGTATTTCAATTTTTCAGATCTTGGGGGCCTCTCCTCCAAAATCCATTTCAATCTTTTAGATCTTGGGGGCCTCCCCCCAAGATCTGGATCAGTGGTATAAGAGCAGGTTATGATTCCATGGGAATGAGGATTTGATGCATATTTCAGTTTCAAATTTTGTAAAAATATTCAACAAACTTCAGGCATATGTTGCGTCCTCTACAAAGCATTTTCTTGGGCCAAGCGGGAATAATGTTTCTTTTTTCATTTTTTTTGCAGGAATGTTTTTGGGTGGCGAGTTTGCAGATTAGATCTGAAATTTTTGGTGCAAAATTTACAAAAACAAATAATAGATCTGGATTCCTTGGGAAAAAATACCCAAATTCGAAAATAAAACAGCCAAATCAGAGTTCGGATGAGGAGATATCGCTGATTTAAATTCAGCTATGTTACATAAATGTTTCTGATGGTAATTCATGGATGATGGCTCTTCTATATTTTTTTGAAATTTTGGTGCATAATTTCAAAAAAGTGATTGTAGATCTAAGCTCCTCTCAAAGCATCACTCAATTTCAAAAAAAAATGGGTCAAATTAGAGTTTGAATGTGGGAGATATCGCTGATTTAAAATCAACTATTTTTTCAGAACTTTTGTGAGGGCGGAAAAGTTGCAGTGCGAATCTGAGATTCTAGAGTGTCCAGATAAGGATTTCCAACACATGGGAAGAAAAATGGTCCTTTTGTTTCCAAAAATAGGTTATAATAAATATTCTAAGTTATATTGACTGAGTTATGTCCATTTTAATTCTGGAGCAGCACTTAGAGCGGGTTCCCTTTGGAGACGTGCACTCCCACCCCGCTTTAGTAGGCACCTGCTTCACATTCATCGGTTTCAGCATAGTAGAATTAGGCTTGGGTTCTTTGGAGACATGCCCTCCCACCCCAAGCTATGTAGGCACCTGCTACTTCATCAACAACCAACATCATAGTTATGGGTCATCCAAAAACCCACACTTCATTGAATTCCATTTGCTAGGCCGCACACTGTCAGTATCACAATTGGTCACAAGAATTACAGGGTATCTCTATCCTCGTATCTTCGTTCATCATGGTTATGGGGCATCCACAAACCCACACTTCATCGAAGTCCATTTTTTAGGCCGAACACTGTCAGTATCACAGTTGGTCACAAGCATTACAGGGTATCTCTATCCTCAAATCTTTGTTCATCATGGTTATGGGTTAACCACATAAAGCCCTTCTTTTTAGTGGTTCTTCATATTCAACAAAGGCTTCGCAGGAGGGAACTTCACGCAATGGGGACCATTACTTCTTAAGGAGGGAGGAATGATCCAAATGGAAAATGGCATCAACCCATGGTATTCATCCACCCATGGAATTTACCCATGGTATTTTAAGTGGCATCCACCCATGGTATTGTAAGTGACATCCATCCATGGTATTTGCCCATGGTATTGTGACATCCACCCATGGTATTCATTCACCGATGGAATTGACACGTGATATTGTGACATCCACCCATGGTATTCATTCACCCATGGAATTGACATGTGGTATTGCAACTGAAAAATACCATAAGTAACAAGTCGCATTTTGTAAAAGGACAGTTTGTATGCCATAATGTATCTTTTATAGTTATTCTTCATTTTTTTTTTTCTTTTTTTTTTTGTAAGTAAGATTTTGTATTAAGAAAACAAAACATATTGTACAAAAGGACTGCCCGGGCAGACTAAAGGCCGAAGCTCTGCTGAGAACATGACAACTAGACCAAAGGACCTCCTACAGAACCCCAAAGAAAACGGGCAGCCGGCAAGGATAGACTATCCACCTCGGCCTTGAGGAGTAGACAGGAAGAGAGCAGTGCTTAACAAGAAGCATACAGACGAACCAAGAGACAAGAGCCCGGCTAGGGATTCAACCCAACTTGGGTGGAATCCATAGTTCGGCCCTTTTTACCAACTTTGACCCATCCAAGATGATTCGGCTGGGATGGAAAGACTTGCAAACTAAGCTGGGCGGATGGGGAGATCTCCTTGTCTGAATCCGAAGGAGAGGTCTCATGAGATCATTTCTGCGAGAGAGGTGGGGCCGTGGACTCCTTAGGACCTGTTGGGGGCGGGTCCTGTGCAAGCGAAGCTTCCATCTCGTCCTCATTCACTTCCTCTTCATCTGAGCTGGAATTAAAATCATCCATGGGGGGCGGGTCACAAGGTTTCCAGCTTTTGGATTTCGGCTTAGGAGCGGCCTTCTTCTTTTGGGTAGGAATCGCTGGACACGATCTATGAAGGTGCCCTGTGAGATGGCAATTTCTGCAGCGGAACACTGTGTTCTCGTAATCCAAGGTCTGAGTCCAGTGGAAGTCTCCAACTTTGAGAATGGTCTGATCTGGTAATCCTTTACTCATGTCTATTTCTGCACAGATTCTGGCGAAGGTGTAGATGCCCTTTTCCCCTCTAGAGGTGTCTGTGGCGAGAAAGCGGCCTAGAGTGTTACCGATTCCTTCAAACACAACAAAGTGCCATAAATGAACCGGGAGGTTGGGAAGTCTGACCCAGATGGGGAGTTTGGTAATGATAGCTGTGGAGGAATCAAAATCTGGGAACCAAGGGGTTAAGAATAGACTCGCCGAGTCCCAAAACCAAGGGCCCTCAGTTAATTCTTTTTGATAATCCTCACTGTTAACAAAAACTACAATGAAGAAACCTTTTGAACAGAGAAGAACCTTGCAATTGTTGGTCCAGTTAGAGTGAACCCATTTGTAGAGACCTGCTGTGCATGGCCATAGCCCATTGAACCTGCAAATAATGCCAAATTCGGCAAACAATTGGAACTTCCTGTCCATCGTTGGATGCATTACTTCAATGGAGGGGGTTTCCTCCAGCTTGTCCACCAAAAAAGGTTTTGGAACTTGGGCTGGTGAAGCGGAGTTCTTGGGTTTCTGAGCATGGACAGCATCTTTGTAGGAAAACGCTGCTGCTGAAGATGACTGTCCAGCCGCCCCCCCTCTCAAACGAAGGGAAAGAATGATGGAAGCATTTCTTTGAATGTCGTAAAATGAGAGGGGCAAGAGATCTTCAAGCTGTTTACCTTTGAAGAGGAGCCTTAGAGAAGCAGAAGGAATCCCCATCCTAAGGTCCAGTTTTCACTTGAGGTCTTGCACGAGATCTGAAGGGCTCACCCACTAAAGCAGAGTTTTGCCTGAGAGGAGCGCTATTAAGATATGGAAAGACTAGGAGTGCTTCGGAATCTGCTGTCCTCTGCAAGACTGAGACGAGAGGACACTGGTACGAGCACAGCTTGCCAGGGGCCCAATCTGTGCCTGTTTTTTATTTCCCTACGCTGGGCAGCCCGCGATCTTAGTCACTTGGTGTGGCTTGAGAGGGGGTAGGGCCTCTCTGAAGCTTGCTGCATCAATCTCTGCTGGGCCGAGCAGAGGCAGGACTACCATCGGAGGCCGCTTCTCACTACGATTTCTTAGAGACCAACTCCGAGAGACCAGCTCTCTGTGTTGCATTCCGTCGAATACTTGCCACGCATCCTCCCTGCGCATGCATTTTTCAGATGTTTTGAGAACAAGATTTCCTAGAAGCCTTTTTATTTCCAGGCTTCCAATCCTTGAGTGACGCCCGGACAGGGACTATTTCGAAGGAAGAAAGACATAAAAAGTAGCCCAGCTTCCCGCCCAAAACCGGTTCTGAGGATAAGGAATCGAATAGGGGGTAAACACCGATATTGAAAACGAAATTGAACCCTCGAGCGGAGGGAGCTCTTGCTGCGCCGCTGTCAATAAGCTGTTTCCATTCGTGGCCAAGCAAATAACCCTGCGGGGTTTCTGGCAAATGCCTTCACGGGAAAAGAAGAGCTGGTAAAAGACGTTGGTTCTGAGATCTGCCCCTCCGCCGGTATAGACCTGCTCAAGGGCTGAGCTGCGCGGATCCCAAAAGAAGAGCAGGCCAGCCACAGGACCTGAACCTGGGAGACGAAGCGCCGAGGGGAAGAAACAAGCCCTGGCTGCGCCGTCCTGTGAAGCTCTGGAACATCCGAGGCCCTTAGCTGAGCACGCCATGGTCGCAAAAAAAAAAATGTCCTACTAGAGATAAAATTCTATGTGGCTTTGTTTATTGGGCATTCTCTTATTTTTCTTCTAGCATTTCAATTTTTCAGATCTTGGGGGTCTCTCCCCCAAAATCCATTTCAATATTTTAGATCTTGGAGGCCTCCACCCAAGATCTGGATCAATGGTATCAGAGTAGGTTATGAATCCATGGGAATGAGGGTTTGATGCATATTTCGGTTTCAAATTTTACAAAAATATTCAACAAACTTCAGGCATTATTCAATAAACTTCAGGCATATGCTACGTTCTCCACAAAGCATTTTCTTGGGCCAAGCAGGAAGAATTTTTCTTTTTTCATGTTTTTGCAGGAATGTTTTTTGGCAACGATTTTGCAGATTAGATCTGAAATTTTTGGTTCAAAATTTACAAAAATAAATAACAGATCTAGCTTCCTTGGGAAAAAATACCCAAATTCAAAAAACAAATCAGTCAGATTGGAGTCCTGATGAGGGAGATACCACTGATTTAAAATCAGCTATGTTACATAAATGTTTCCGACGACAATTTATGGACGAAGACTCTTCTATATGTTTTTGAAATTTTGGTGCATAATTTCAAAAAAGTGATTATAGATCTGAGCTCCTCTCAAAAAATTGCTCAATTTAAAAAAAATGGGTTGAATCGGAGTTCAGATGTGGGTGATATCGTTGATTTAAAATCAGTTATTTTTTTCAGAACTTTTGTGAGGGCTGAAAAGTTGCAGCGTGAATCTGAGATTCTAGAGTGTCCAGATAAGGATTTCCAACACATGGGAAGATGAAAAATGGTCCTTCTGTTTCCAAGAATAGGTTATCATAAATATTCTGAGTTACAATGATTGATTTATGTCCATTTTAATTCTGGAGCATCATTCGAAGCGGGTTCCCTTTGGAGACATGATTTCCCACCCTGCTTTAGTAGGCACCTGCTTCACCTTCATTAGTTCCAGCATAACAGCATTCGGCGTGGGTTCTCTGGAGATGTGCCCTCCCAGCCAGGCTATGTAGGCACCTGCTACTTCATCAACAACCAACATCACAATTATGGGTCATCCAAAAACCCACACTTCATTGAAGTCCATTTGCTAGGCCACAATATCAGTAGCACAGTTTGTCACAAGCATTACAGGATATCTTTATCCTCAGATCTTCATTCATCATGGTTATGGGTCATCCACAAACCCACACTTCATCGAAGTCCATTTTCTAGGCCACACACTGTAGGTATCACAATTGGTCACAAGCTTTACAGGGTATCTCTATCCTCAGATCTTTGTTCATCATGGTTATGGGTTAACCACATAAAACCCTTCTCTTTAGTGGTTATTCATATTCAACAAAGGCTTCACAGGAGGGAACTTCATGCAATGGGGACCATTGCTTCTTAAGGACAGAGGAATGATCTGAATGGAAAATGGCATCAACCCATGGCATTCATCCACCCATGTAATTTACCCATGGTATTGTAAGTGGCATCCACCCACGGTATTCATTCACCCATGGTATTTGCTCATGGTATTGTGACATCCACCCATGGTATTCATTCACCGATTGAATTGCCTTGTGGTATTGTGACATCCACCCATGGTATTCATTCACCCATGGAATTGACCCATGGTATTGTAACTGAAAAATACTATAGTAACAAGTCACATTTTGTAAAAGGATAGTTTCTCTACCACAATGCAGCGTTACAGTTATTATTCATTTTAATAAAAAAATTATTTGTGATTTTGTTTATTGGGAATTCTATTATTTTTCTTCTGGCATTTCAATTTTTCATATCTTGGGGGCCTCTCCCCCAAAATCCATTTCAATCTTTTAGATCTTGGGGGCCTCCCCCCAAGATTTGGATCAATGCAAGAGTTAGCTAGCTTTGATAACTCGATACAACTGGATCCTCTATTTGGGAGTGTTCTTTATCTGCGTGTCCCGCGATTCGATCAGTTGTGGTTTGTTCATGCAGTCCAGGTTGAGCTCTGTTAGTGTTAACTGCTCAACAATGGTTGATGTGTCTAGTAATGATGGATAGTATGGCTGAAGGAAAACCACATTAAATACGAGGTGAAAGATAAGGAATGGGAGGATACTAAGCTCGAAATCGTTGTCTCCCATAACCTTGGTGATGGTGTAAGGCCCATATCAGAGTGGTCAAAGCTTATGACGGGATTTAACGAGGTTCTCTTTATGTAGATGTAACCAAACTTTGTTGCCCACGTTAAACTTGTGGGCCACTCGAGGTTGATCATATCGTTGTTTGTATTTGGCATTGGATTTCTCCAGGATATCGTGAAACTGCTGGCTTATGTGTTGAATGTTCTTAATAAACCTGGTGGCTTTATCAGCTTTAGACTGAATATGGGTAGATTCTTCCTGTGTAGTTTCAAAAGGCATTGCAACATTGAGGGGAAATAATGGTTGAAATACCAAACCCACTTCAAAGGGGTTGTGGCCAGTCGATCTTTGGAGAGCTCTGTTACAGTTGTGTTGCACATAGGGAAGACTCTTATCCCATATATGTGGATGCCTAGAGTGGTACATGTGTAGTATGTGCACAATCATCCTGTTGAAAACCTCTATCTAGCCATCAGTATGGGGGTGCAATGCCTTGATGAGATTGATGTTCAACAATGACCAAAGGCTCGACCAAAACGTGCTTAGGAACCTGCTATCTTGATTTGATATAATGGCCTGTCGGATCCAAAAATGTACCCACACTTTTTCAAATAAGAGTTTGGCAGTGGCCTTGACTGTGATACTCTTCTTGCAAGTGACCAATATGGCCATTTTAAAAAATCTTTTGATGACCACAAATACACAGTTGTTTCCAGGCTTGGTAAAAGGAAGGAAAAACATATTGTCAATGGAGATGGATTCCTAGGGCCGACAAGGAGTAGGCAGAGGAGTATACAAGCCTTGTTTCTTACTAGTTAGCTTTGTGATGGCACAAGTAGTGCAAGATCTGATGTATTTTCCAACATCCTCTTGGAGATTTGGCCAGTAAAAATACTTATGTCGTATAAACACAATTTTATCCACACCAAAGTGTTATGCGACCTAACTAAAGTGCGCCTTCCAAATCATCTTGGCATGCTCATTTTAAGTAATAAAAAGGTGGCCCAGGTAGCATAATAATGCATCCTAGAGGTGGAAGCCTAGAAATTTCTTGCCATCCACTAGCCTTTGGTATGTGGTGGCAAACTCTAGATCATTTTTATATAGTTGCGGCTATCTAGAGGTCTCATGGACACAAGAGTTGAGAGAAATGTTAAGTGCTGTAGAGTCTCCAAATGGTATTCAAAATATCATCCACTTTCACCTTTATTGCCACCATTTCACTCACATGTCATAACTCCATGACCATATAACCTTTCATTAACCTTCATTTTCATAATTATATGGGTTCCATTTGTGTTTCCCAAAAGTTAATGATTTCTAGTATTATAAGTGAATTAAATGGTTAAAACTTAGAAAAAAGACATATACTTGCTAATACTTAAAAGTGGCTTGAGTTTCAGGACATGTGTAGGTTATTTGGAAGCTTCCAAGGCACCCTTATGTGGCCTCCAATGCTCAAATTCGAATTCCCTTCGAGATATGGAAGGATATTTGGATAAAGGTCAAAGAGGATATGTGTCTCATCATTACCTATTTTGATCGTAAATCTATGAGATTTTCTAGGGATCTAGGAAGAGAATAAAGGACCTCCATTAATAGGTAGTTTCTTATGTTTTTGTATAAATAGGAGAGCCTTCTTCTTTCAAAGGCATGTGTAAAGTTGGGGAAATGCTCATGCTTTTAATATAGAATTTGAATTTGGCACCATGCTCATGAGTGATGTTCACTTTGATTTGGTTATGCTTGTATTTGGAGCCTCTCAACTTTCCATCCCTCATGCTTTTGGATTGGCCATCTATAATGTGTGAGATTTATTGTTTTTTATAGATCAAGATTTATTATTTTTCATAGATTAATATTTATTGATTTCATAGATTAAGATTTATTTATTTCATATATTTTCCTGTGTGAGAGGTCAAGAGTGATTGTTTTTATTTGCTTTCATATCTAGAGGTTAAGAGTGATTATTTTTATTTTCTTTCATATCTAGAGGTTAAGAATGATTGTTTTTCTTTTTCATTTCATATTATGTGGTTTTGATTATTCATTTCATAGGATCCTAATTTGATAATGCACACATGATCCCTTAGAGTAGATTTCATTTCATGCAATTTCATTTCTCAAAGAGTGGTGTGCTTTTCAATTCCTACAAGTGTGATAGATTAAGATTTCAATTCCATGCACTATACTATAATTTCTTTTTGAATTGATTATTGATTTAGAATAGGTGAATTTGGTTTGTCGTTATTTGGTTTTGTAGTTAGGTTGATCTAAATTGGAAGTTAATTTCTAGCATATATAGTGCACACATGTTTCGCAAGTTTTACGAAACTCCTGGGTTGAGAATTAAATGATAGGTAATTAATTTGCCTCAACATTTTGGTGTCGTTCCCGTGGAAGTGGGCATAGAATATAGCTTTCAATCTAGAGTTCATTTTTCAGTTTTTTTTCTAAATGCACGATTAAAGCATGTAGATGCATAAATCATTTAGCTGCATATCATTTTTATAAATAAAAAAACCTTCAATCACCTACCACCCCCACTATACCACGTGGTGTAGTAAGAGCCACACATCCACATCATGAATTCTAATTTTTGCAGGTAGAAGAGATGACAAAGGAGGATGAATAAATGATGGAGATCCTTTTGGATTTCCCATTCAAGAAATTGATGTCAATGTTCAAATGAAGAACATCCGTACTTCCTAACTTCAAAGGTATGAGATCAGGAGACCCAAAAACTTTTCTTTTTGAATTTGAAATCATTTGTAGATCTTATGGCTACTCATTAAACATTCAAAAATTGAATTTGTTTCCAACAAATTTGAAGAATAAAGCTCTTAGATGGGTCATGACTTCAGGAACAAATTCTATAAGGACATGGGGTGATATGAAAAGAGTATTTTTGGAAAAATATATAAATCATTACAAACATCATGACCTTAGAAATGAAGTCTTTAAGATGAATAAAAATTTAGAGGATGAAAATCTAAAAGACCTAGTGGAGAGATTTACTTATAATATCAAAATATCTAAAATGCATAATTTAGGATCAGACATATTAAAAACTCTCCTACTAAATGCTATAAAGGATGCATGGATTGATCTTCTTAACTTGGTGGGAAAAGGAGATGTTTATCAATTGTAATTTCAATATATTTGTGAACTATACAAGAACATATCAAGAGGACAATCAAAGTATGGAATATCTCCTCAAGATGTAGTTACGGCAAGGGAAAGTAAGTTGACAACGGGATTGGTAAGTCAAACTGAACTTAACAATTTGCTAAACATTCTTGGTAATTTAAATGAACAAATTGAGATGCTAAGAATGCCAAACAAGCAAAAAGTTGAAAATGTTGCTTTGCATGAATGTCCATTTGATAACATTAAAATTTGTAAAATTTGTGCAGGATCACATGCTACTAAAGATTGCCCATCATTAGCAGGGTTAAAGGCAGTTTACCAAAAGGATAATGGAGTGAATCAAGCTCCAAGAGAAGCATGGTAGCCTCATCAACCCAATATGATGCAATATCCTTGTGCAAAATTTCAGGGTTATGCACAACATAATTGGCAAACACCTTTGCTTTGGAAACCTTGGCCATCTCAATCCCAATCTCAAAATCAATCTTGGAAACAGGGTTTGGAAGAGCCTTACAGAGGAAATCCACCATATACTCAATATTTCCCTCACTATCCTCAATACCAATATCAATGTTATCCATACCATTCACCTCCACCGCAACATCCAATACACCCACAACTAATCTCAATCCATCCTTTCCCATTACCACACACACAAACACCCCAAAGATCCATTCCCACTCCATTACCTGCACAACCATTTCGAATCTCCAACAATAAAACACCTCAATCCACTTACAATGTTGAGGTATTGCAAAATGATTCACCAGTTGTCACTGAAGAACAACAACCAGAAGAAGAAGATTCAGATAAGATCCAAGAATCATGGATGTTCGTCGATAAAGAGTAGTTGTTAGAACCTAAGATTGAAAAGTTTCATGCATGCCTATCTCCAGATTCAATGAATTGAGATAACATATGTGAGGATTTTCATGGCATGATAGAAGGAAGCCAAGGAAGACAAGATTATATTGAATCTTGGTTCAAGACAGTCATTGGATCCTAGTATTCCATTCTTCAGTATCTTCTGACATCATCTCAATCAAGACAATTGGTCTCTCATACACGGATACGTATCAAAGAATATATTTCAAACTTGCATATGAGCATATCTATCATTTTGTTACACACGTGGCTCCATTGGAAACATTCATATACTTAAAAATTAAAAATAAAAAATAAAAAATCAAGTAGATAAATTAGGAAAAATAAAATCAAGCTTAATTGCATTTTTTTTCTTAATTGCATTTTTTTTAGAACTTTAAATGTTTAAATTTTTATTTGCTTTTTTGCTTTTTTTTTTCATTAACATCATAAATATTTTCAATAAAAAAATTTGATGTTCTGATTTTAAATAATTAACAAATAAATAAAAAAATCATGCTAGATTTTTAATAATAAATAATATAAAAAAAAATCTTCATGTTTTTTGAATAAGGAAAATGTAATTTTTTTTTTTAATAAAAATTATCAAATTTTTTTTTATAGAAATTGACAAATTGATAACCGGCTCTCATGTGACCTGCAAAGAAAATATTCCATTACCCTAGTATAAAAATTCAAAAATCCATCATAATAAAAAATTAATATATAAATATTGCTTCAAATTGCTGCATATCTATTCCTTTTGAGGAGTTGCAGAAACGACTCGTTTCTGTAGCCAAGCTTGATTTGATTCCGCATCCATCATCAAAAACTCTGTGTTGAAGGGCTTGAAATAGACTGGTTTCTAATTAAGCCCTATCCACAATCTAGGTATCACAAGTCTCTGACCCAAATGATCCATATTAGTCCCTCGAGAGTGGGCTACATGTCCATGTAATTCTTGCACAACATTCTGATGCACTGTCTGATTTGAGGATCGATGTAGTATTTCTTATTTTTTTCCATTTTCCCTACGATTCAACTTTTTTCCTATGGTCTGGTTGAAGAAAATCTTTCAAGCAGCTTTGGGACAATTGAGCCACCTCATAGCAAATGGATGAAACATTTCTTAGCTATAGATCAAGGGGACACATAACACAATTGGTATGGACTTTACAGTTGTTACGTGGGTCATATGTGTCTGGATGTGAGAAGCTTGTAACCGCTTCTTCAGATTCAGATTCAGGCTCAGATTCTATTGATTCATAGAGTATGCATTCAGATTGAGTGAGTAGAAACCTGGCATTGATCCTTAGCGAGACAAGAACATGGAAAAGTGAAACATATATAAGGCCTCATGGGTTTCTTATTCCTACTCCTTGCTCGTTGCTTCGGTGGTTCCATTATTTCTTCCATGTTATGTTTTACAACTAGCAACCCAATTCCACTAGTCATTCTAAAACGCCCGAAAGAATCTCTATAAAATCCAGCAAGTGATTTTTGTTACCTGAGCATTTGCTAGAAATGTGTAGTAGCTTAAAAACATCATTTTTAAAACACGATTTTTGGCCAATTTAAAATGAATATAAAAAAACTAAAACATGGGTTTTCTTCAAAAAATGGTCAATTATAATACCCAACAACGATTTTCTCAAATTCTTAACCAATTGGGATAAATTCGGGGTTCTCTGGATCCCTAGTTGGCAAATTATGTGAGGAAAAATGGTTTTTAATTAATGAACAGAAACAACGACGGCCATTCGGTTTTCTCCTGCAAACAATCCGCCAAGAATATGGTCTCCTTGATCTACAAGAGGTAGATCCACCACATATTTCTCAAGTTCCAACGATTAAAGGAGCAGAGGTTATTAATACAACCAGTGATGGGAATTTGTTTGCCATTGGTTTTCTGGAAGCAGATTGTTGCACACCAAATGATTGCTACCAGTGTGGTAATGATGCAACTCACTGGGATTCGAGGATACCATTATGATAAAAAGAGGTACTTGAAGAGAAGCCAACATATATACCTGTGTCTACATAGACACGGATTTGATAAAAGGGTCATTGACGGAGAGGCTAGACATGCTATAGAATAGCAAGGACAACATTGCAACTTTGTGCAAGCAGTATTTAATGGAGTGAATGTACTAGCTAGTGTTTGCCTTCATTTTCTGCTACACAGGTATGAATTGTTGTTGCTATTTTCCTTCAACAACAGATTTAGCAGCAAAAATAAATAATCCACTTTCACCACCTCATCCACTATTTATGCAACCAAGAAGCAGATGAAATTCTACATTCTATTCCATGATCCAGCAGCAGTTACAACTTCTCTACACATGCACAGTTTGTCCACTTCCTAGGTAAGTAAAGGTATGTTCTTTTCTAGCTTTTAATCATAGAATTCCTTGAATACTAAAATTATAATTTTTGGAAAATACTTCACCATATTTCCTTCCTCATTTGAAAAAAAAACCGTAAACATCTTTAGTTGGGGGGAAGGGACATCCATTTATTATCACATCAATATCACTTCATTCCATTTCACTTGATTTCATCCTACATGTTAGAGTCGGTCTTGTCAGTCCTCCGTCAGAGATCAAAACTCTTTCTGCATTTCATTTTTAGGTGTCTCGCTCCATCCACTCAGTTGCATTCCTCTAGGAGCATGCCATAATCTAACGGAAAAGGTCTTGTTAGTCATTTCCCCTCATGTCTGGCACCTACTGGCTTAGGTCTTTTGTCAATGTTCACTAAAGTCCATGATAGTCAATGTTTGATCCCTTAATGGACAAGAGTCATTTTCAGTGATTATGTCTAGGGATTAGTCAATTTGGTATTCAACCATGTCCAATAAAGCCATGCAGGCCAGAGAGAGGCCCTTACAAAGTTATGATTCAAAGATTGTCATCGTCAAGTTGACAAATTACGACTGTTCTTCAAAACTCTATTTTGAAGAAAAGTCAAACAGTGTGTCATTTGTGATAATTTTCAAAAAATTCTCCAGTTGATCTCTTCAAGCGCAGTCATGGTTTCCTTCGCCAAATGCCATGTCATGCGACCCCTACAAAAAGTGCCAAAAATTTCATCATTTTAGCTAAAATTTCAAAGGGAAAAGTGAAATACAAAGTTGCATTAAATCAGGGAAAAGTGTCAAAACAAAACATTAGCAAAGTGGGTTTTGAAGAAACAAAAATCAAACCCATGACTCCAAATGTCTTTATAAATAATTTCCACAAGGAACATAGTCATTGTGAACACCAAGGATAGAGAGAAACATTGCCAAGTGTTTGTGAGAAGCTAGCATGCGTTTTAGAAGAGGTTGGAGTCATTTTCAAGGGCGCGGCACACAGACAGAGGAGCGCGGTGCACATAGAGAGCGCGGCACACAGATTGCTACCCCACAGTGTTAAGTTAACACGGGCACGGCGCACACACAAAGCACAGTGCACTGGGTTTGTTGCGCAGTGCACACCCACAAAGGCCCAAATTTGTTCCAAATTGGCATCAAATCGACTTTGAATCCCTTCCAATTGACAGGTAGGGTCGACATCTTGGATTGTTCATATATTTTTGTGAATGTGATGGTGGTTTATGGCCATTTATAGTTGCAATAAAAACTCATAAACCCTACCACTTGAAATCATCAAAACCATTGTTGCTAGGGTTGCAAACTTATGGTGTTGATGCCAAGGATCCTCTTTCACCTCTCATTTTTCCCCTTTTTTCCATTGTTCCCTTCCCCCCTATCCCATTTTTCCCTATTTTCCCTACCCTAAAACATTACTAAACCCCTATTCCCTATCCCCTCCACTCATTTGTCAAATATAAAACCCCAAAACCCTACCTTGTAAAATCCCCAAACCCTCCTACATGTCCCTAAACAAAATTTTCCCCCATAACCCCTAATCCCATCATATTATTCCCCTTCCTAACTATCCCTTTTTGCATTGTTCCCCTTGGTGGCAGAGATCACAACAACACATAGTTTCACTACCCTCATTAAAGGGCAGTCCAAGCACAGTCCATATACAGCAGTCATGGCATCTGAGCATTCATAAGTATGAGATGGAAACCCAAAGTGATTCATCCTTGGAAGAACAGGCTCCTCGGAGACATCACAAAAGTGGAAAACATGTTAGGGATGAGCCAACCACCCTCACAGAATTGCAGGCCTGCCCTCTTGCTATGTCATGTTTCCAA
>APFE030577349.1:233360-285672 GCA_000404065.3 Pinus taeda | reverse complement strand
CTTGGAGGTAGATCTCCCAAGACAAACAACTCTCTCTCTCACACAAGGCAACAAGACTTCACAACCTTCCTTAAGCTCTCTAGCAATCCACACTTAACACACCAACTGCCTATTAAGAGCAGCACTAAAGAACTATGAATTCCTCTATGTCAAAGCTATATTCCAAAAACTAGCTGCTCATGGCAATGGTGGAGGCTTATATAGGAGAAGGAGTCTCCATGAGTGGTGGAAGGATAAGCTTATCTCCAAGAAAGGTGGCTCATATGACGAACAGACCATGCCATAGAAGGGAGGGCGACATTCACAAGGCCAACAACCAGGTCTAGAGTCATCTGGAAGGCTGGCTGTTAGAACAAACTCGCCCAAACAGGATCAGCGCGGGTGTATAACTGGATTGGCGCGCTGACGTCGCATCTTAATAATGGAGGAGACTATGTCAGCATGACTTAATACAAACAGAGAATGCGCTGGCTATGAAATTCGACCAGCGCGGAAAACCTGTGTGCTTCCGCGCTGGCAGCGCATCAGTTGCACTAGAAGCCGCCAGTCGGAGCGGTTATTTCAATAACAGTCGCGATGATCAACTAAACTTTGGCAAAGAGGGTCATTTGGCCAATTCAGAGAGCATGAGCATAATGGATTTGATTTCATGACA
Organism: Pinus taeda; assembly: GCA_000404065.3. NCBI lineage: Eukaryota > Viridiplantae > Streptophyta > Pinopsida > Pinales > Pinaceae > Pinus > Pinus taeda. The sequence continues at coordinate 285,017 of APFE030577349.1, read as the reverse complement.
CAGTAAGGAGACTGACAGGGAGACAGTGACAAATTACTGTGTAACATATGCCCCCTAAAGCATGAAGCCCGAGAGAGTGGGATGGGTGAAATGCTTTACAAAACTACTGAACTGGAACACCACCAGGAAGAACTTGCACGTAGGTACAACTGATATCTCGATTACATGTAGTCTAGGCTAGGGCGCAGCCATCCAAAAGACATACGAAGAAGGCCTGTGGTATGGACGCAGCCACCCAACTGAAGAGACCATGATGATAAAAAGGTATGGTCGCAGCCATCCTAAAAGACTCAATTATGGGCGCAGCCATCCATCAACGAGTCATGTAATAACAATCCACAAAAACGCAGCCTGGCTCACAACAGACTAGAATCAGGGTCTTGCACTCCGTCCAAACCCGAACGAAGTACAAGTTCAGGCATGTGAATACAGGAGTTGAAGTCGAACATGCTTGAACATCGTCTGATTACCAGCCAATAATGAAAGCTGCTAACAGACGCGAGAGGTGCCACCAATAATGACGATGGTCCTCAAGGTACTATAGGTACAATCCACGGCGTGCGAATGAATGAGCCGATGTCAAACACCCGTAGATTCATCCGATCGGAGGCCAATGATGAAAACCTCGCGTCGAACACGAAGAACCTGCCATTGAGGCATGCAGGCTCCAAGGTACCTGAAGGGAGTCTCTAGGTCACCTTCCTGGATAATGAGCTGAAGTCGACAGGAAGTGATCTTAATCGAAGGTGGGCCATAATGTTTCCCACATCATCGACACGAGATGGAAAGAGACAAGATGTTTTGTGTGAGATATTGGAGGAAGGTTGAGTATTCTTGCAAAGGCCAACTTCTCTTGAACATGTCGGTGGCACAATGACGGATTTGGCAGTACTTGAGGTCAAATGATTAGGGGTCATGATGACAAGACGATGAGCAGATGAATGGTCAAATAGGATAACCCAAACCCATGGAGGCAAATGATCAACGACACTGATGATCTGCTAAACAAATCTTTTTCTTTTCAATAATGCAAACAACAAAAAGTTCTATTCCATTCACTATTAAATGCAAAAGAGACTATTTGATTTTTCTTTCAACAAGCACAATGCACTAAAATGAATTTTGAAAGATAACAACACTAAGCAAAAAAGAAAATTCACTCAATGAAGACACAATGAAATCCCAAGACACTAAAATAGTTCTCCAAATCAAAAGGAAAACAAGGCTTTGTACGAGCTATGTGATCTAAGCTCAAACAAAGCTAGAATGGAATCCAAGCAAACAAGAGCAAGTCGTTCTGAAATCACTCAACAAGACTTCAACAATCACTGAAAAAAGTGCGAAAAGCAATCACAAGGTTAACTGGACGATCAAAGAACCCAAAACTCCCACGAGAGGCTCGACACACACGACCACTAGATGCCCTAGGGTTGAGGTGTGAAATCGATGGAAAGAGGCAAACACCCGGAGGACAAAGGTTGCAAACCAGTCAAACAGGGCTTAAGCACACTCCAGCAACTGAAAAAGAGGTGGCAACAGTAAATCCAAGCTCAGACAGCAAGCAAAACAAGTGGACCAAAAACTACACGGCCTGGTGCGACTGTCAGGCTGTAACTCGCGCTAAACAGGGATTGGCGTGGGTTATCAATTAGCAACAAGGGCCACTAGCGCGACTATGAAGGTGAAAGGCGCGCTAATAAAGTTTGTTAATTTCAAAAGAAAAATACGCAGTCCAGGGCTCGGGTCACAAGCTTAAAGCAAGTCCAAAAGCACAGGGGCAGCGAGAAATTCGATTCCAAAATCTTATCTAAGCAAGCAAACAAAAGAAAACCAAAGAGGCAAGACAAACTCCAAATTGTTTAGTTCGTAAACCAAACCGGAGATCGACTGAAGCGGCTTTGATCTACTTCACTACTACAAAGCAATAGTGTTTCGAAGGCTATCTGGCCATGTTTCAGACTCCGTCTAAGTTTACAAAAAAACCAACAAGCTAAACTCCCCAGCGGAGTCGCCAAATTGTTGGAGAGGTAAATCCCCTCTACGGATAGAGGCGATCCCTACTAGCCCAGAACGGGTCTAGCAACAATCAAACAATGCTATCACGCAAGTTCCTAATTGCAAATAAAAGGTAGGTGATGAAGGCCTACTTGAGATCCAACGCTTCCGTTTGTAGAAGAGATGTCTCCCACATTCCTTTGCCTTGGCCGGTCACAATCCTCCACTATCCACGTGAATGGACACCTGCACACAAAGAGAACAACACAAACACAAGCGTGAAATCTAATATATGTAATTATACATCAGTCAGGAAGGACATAATTCAACATCAACCATTACAAGTACAACGAGAATGGAACCATAATGATAGTCATCTATTATTAATATTCAACAAAGGAGAATACAACCAGCGTCCTGACGTCGAGTCCTCCTTTGGCTGGGTGCTCAACTACACAAGTCTTGCAAAAGCTTGAAGGGATGAGGGACAAGCTCTCTCTCTCTTTAGTGACAAGGTCTCCCTACTTAGGTAAAGCCTTATGGATACAAAGAAGGCTTCTTGCAACTCCAATCTTTTGATGTCTTCCTTTCAGCACAAGTATTGCCACAAGAGTCAGAATTATCAGAACTGGAACTAGAACTAGCTTGCTCAAGCCATGGGAACAAGATTTTATAGAGAAAAAGGAAGAGATGAGGTCAATCCCCCACAATAATGGATTTGGCTTCATCACTTGGAAACTTCCATGGAATGGTGGCAAACTAATTTCCATCCAAGGAGATTCGAAGCCAAACCATCCTCACTCAACTTGGAATCAGTTTGGTGAATGAGTTGGACAGAACCTTCGGAGGTTTGAGTAGTTCAAATCTTTGCCCAAAATGGTTGGTGCGATTGCGACTCTGGGACAAAGCGCTACTGGGGCGCCCTTTCATTAGGATTTTCCCCATTGGCGCGGGCATAACACAGGGCACCAGCGCTAATGCAAAAAGGGTCGTTTTTAAGGGCAATGAGCAGGAGATGTCTTAAGGGCATATGAAGCTCATGTTTAGAGGTGAATAAGGCAAGTGGTTTCAAGTCTTGTCACTTCTCACAAGTCCCAGAATGTGTCCTCCAAGGTGCAGGAGAGGGGTAACAGGGACGGTGACAAACGGTGACAAATTACTGTGTAACATGGAGCAGAGGAACAAATAGATTGAGGACCAACATGAGATCATGGAGCTGCAAAACATTCGTGAGAATCGCCAACCTACCCAACATAGGAGGATTGAGCTCACTCCATTAGAGCAAGAGATTAACAATTACCGAGAGTCTTGGCTCGAGCGTATCAACATCCACCTCGAGAGACTGCTAGAGAAGGCTGACAAGGACAAAACCATATTGAGGTAGATGGTTTATCACTATAGGGCACAGAATATGAGTTCAAAGGCTCGGATAAGGAGTTTGAAGGCGAAATTGGGGAGAGCGACAAAGAGACAAAAGAGGCAAAAAGAGCAAGATCGGCTTTGAATCTTGGCTGAAGCCTCTGTGGCCTAGCATAGCACTTCATAGAGGATCTCCAGCTCAAATTTCAAAAAATTTGGGGCAATTTTGGTCACTTGGAAAATTTTTGGGCACAAAACAGGGTTTTTCTCCCTGTGCGCCGCGCCACTGGCGCGGCACTTAGGATTGGGAGCTCCAAATCAAGAATGGTTTGCATTTTTGAATTCAGCATGAGAAATCATGACTTCTAGGGCATGGCCAAGAAGTTTGGGCAAGTTTTGAGTCCACAGGAGGTCAAAAACACTCAAACCATGACCTCTCTGCCCCTATTTTGACACACAGGAAGCAGTCTTGGGAGAATGAAGTTTTGGAGGGAAAAATGAGCATCAAATCTAGAAATTCCACTTGGGTTGGAAAGTAGATAGGAAGGGCTTTCCAACAAACACACTTGGGCACAATTTGGACTCCAGAAGATACCTCAAAATCACCTCCAAAGTGGCATGGCGCATATAGACCCAAAGGCCAAAATCACTTCCGCTCCGCGGCATTTTGATTGGCGACTTTCTCCAAGTGGGCCCGCTCATTTACACTACATATTTTTCGGCACCTAAGGCAAAGTTTAAAGTATTTTCACTAAAGGTTGGCTTCTATCCAAGTGGCAAAGGAAGGCGAGCAGTCACCCAAGCCATTTGTCATTTTTGTAACGCTGCACCTGTAACTAATGGTTGGATTTCCATTTCCAGTTTGTAATCATTTGAGAAACTCCCCAACTGTGGGTCATTCCATTTCCAAATGGAAAAGTCTATATATTGTATGTAAAACCTTTTGGAAAGGGTTGGTTGTGATTTTTGGGAGACTGTGGGAGAGAAACTCAGTTCTTCATTGTATATTTTGACAGAGAATTAATGAAAGGCAGCGGCTCTGGTTCATGAGATTCATGTGGTGTGAGTGTAGCAAATGTGTTCTCTTTGTGTTTCATATGTATTTCGTTATGTTTCACAGTTCATTCATATTCATTTCCAGTGAAATTTTCTAAGATAAGGTAGAGTTCATATTTATTGCTCTGCCTATGGGAAAGTTTCACGTTATGTGTTCTTCTTCTATTGAAAAGGATTCATGTGTGTATGCCCTTTTCACCCTCCTAAACAATATTTCCATTCCGCATTATTTCAAATTTAATTGCTAGACTTTCCTTCTGTCTTGCCTCACGAAGTAATCTGTGCCTTTGTGTTAAATTCTCTGCTCATACTGTTCGTTGGTCCCATATATCCCAGAAACTCAGTCATTTATAAAAAATTGCTTCTTGTTTCCATATATATTTACTAGCCTAAAATCAATATTCACTGTAAGTCACCTCAGACCATATCGTTTATTTATTCACTGAGCGTGACATAGAGAGAACCCTCTCTTGTTCTGGTAGGGCTAGCTACCAGACTGAGCATGGTTTGTGGTTATCCTGAATTTTGCCTTCCTTCAGCCTAAGGCAAATTTAGGTGTTAACATATTGGCGACTCCACTGGGGACGAAATTACTCCCTTTACTTCCTGATAATTCTAAGCTTCCGGATGATAAGTTTAGGATTTGATAGGCTGAGTAAGTTGGTTGTGTCCTTTGATTTTTCTTAATAGCACGCTGGCTTCTAGAAGATATACCAGAGCTAATCCAGATCTAGATCCTCCGCACATCTACGAGAATCCCAATTTGATTCCAAGACTTCGTCGTCAAGAGAGCTCTATATCTCCTGTGTTCAAATCCCATTCATGTCCTGACATCTTTGAGTATCTTGAAGAACTAGATTTTGATGAGCAGTTTGAAATATCATTTTTCAAGACCAAATCCGAAAGGGCGGTTGACTCTACTGTCCCCAATCCATAGTTTCTTGTAGACTTGGAGACTGAAAGGGCTAACCAGTCAATTGATAATTACATTGTGGCAGCTTCAAACTCTAATTGCTAGCCCCCTACAAACTACGCACAATCCTCCAACACCTCTAAGGCAAAACCCACCAAGAGTGATGGCTACCCGTTTTGCGCCTCTTGTCCTGCCTCAAGTTTTAGATGATATGCCCGCAAATTATCAAAGCAAAATCCTATTTTTTGATGGCACTCCTAACAGCATTACCACTCAGCAACATGTGGACAGAATGGCATATTTCTGTGAACTTCATGAGATCGATGCAGAGAATGTGGAAATGAGACTCTTTGTACAGACATTTGCAGGTGAAGTGAGGAAATGGTTCAAAGGTTTGTCGGCTGCACATATCGCTACATTGGCTGACCTACAAAGACAATTTTTAGGCCGCTGGGAAGTAAAAAAGAATCCTCTCCAAATTCTGGCTAAATATGAGCAAATCAAATGAAACGTTGGTGAGTCGGTCCAAGACTACTGCATTAGATTCAATTCTGTTTATAATGAAATTCCTGATCATTTAAGGCCACCTGTGGGGCTAGCCATGGTGAAGTTTCCAGATGATTTTGATGCTGACATGGCTTATCAATTAAGAGAGAGAGAACCGGACACAATGGAAGACATGCAGAAGATCGCGGTCAGCGTTGAAGCAAATCTGCTGACCAAGAGGGCTAGAGCAAAGGCAGAAAAGAAGGTCACCGTAAAAGAAGAATCTTCTCGGTAGATCAATTACTCCGGAAGGTAGAGCAGATGCTTGAAAGGGTGAAACTTGACAAACCTAAGCCACAAGTTAGAAATCCTAACTTTCATGGCCACCAATAGCCACAATTTAGAATAAGGCAGAGAGATTAGCGAGCCCAAGAGCAGACAACATAGCAGCCAGTACAGCCACCTTTGCAGCAAAATTTCGTGCATGGACCGGAGTCAGATGAGGACGGGAATATAATAGGTGAGGAAAACCACTTCTTTACTTCGGATGATTTGCCCATTTATATTACTGAGGATAAGGAGTATGCAGAAAGTTCGGCTGTACACAAAGATGCAGATTTCATTCTGGCAAATGACACCGTTTTGGAGGAAGAATCAGATGAGTACCAAAGAGGCTATATGAATGCTCTGTCCGCCCAGCAGCAATGATATTCACTTAGAAACAGAGATGTGCCAGTTAAACCAATTCAGAAGAGGAAGGACGGTGAGACATCAAATAATGATTCATCAGTTACACAAAGAAAAGGAAAGGAGGTGGTTGGTCTAGATAGCAGCAAATCACCATCAGCAGAACAATCAAATCAGCCAATTGCATTGAAAGAAAAGGAAAGGAAAGAAATCCGAGTCAAAGAGGTAGCAAAGATTCCTGCTTTTAATTTAGAGAATGAAATTTCTAAATTGAAGGTATCCATTCCCTTGACTGAAATAATGAGGAACAACAGTTATAGAGGGCAAGTATCTAAAATTTTGAATTTTGACCCAATGTCTGACATGGTGAATGTCAAAGATGATCAACCCGAAATGATTTTTGGGCGAACATGGAATGGTGATTCTCCTGATAGTGATGTGCCACCTTTTTATATCAGTTTAAGATTGCATGATTTTGTGTTACATAATGCCGTGTTCGATTCCGGAGATTCTCACAATCTCATGCCCAAGGCTATCACGGATAAGTTGGGTCTCGACATCACCCGGAAATACCATGATCTCTATTCATTTGATTCCAGTAGGGTAAGATGTATCGGGCTCATCAAAGATTTGGTTGTGAGTCTGGATCAAATCCCAATGAAGAATGTTTTGATGGATATTGTCGTAGCAGATATTCCTCCCAGGTTTGGCATGCTTCTTTCCAGGTCTTGGGTAGCGAAATTGAAAGGGACACTATAACTAGATTTCTCCTATGCAACAATTCCGGTGTTTGACCAAATTAGGAAATTATATCGGGAACAAAAAATGAAATACATGATTACAAGCAAGGAGAAACCAATCAATCATCTGATTAATTATGTACATACAGATTTAGAGTCTTTTGTTTTGTATTTTTATAGTTTCAATGATATCGATAGTCAGTTAGTAGAAGCAGATGATATTCCAGAAATAACAGAAAAATTTAGAGGAGTTTTAAAGAAAGAAGGACAAGAACAACATAACATCGTTGAGTGATTAGCTGAAAGTAATGGACAGCAAGCAGACATAGTACAACAAACAGATTTCCAACACTTGCAAGAGGAGGAAGAAGGTTTGTGGACCATGGATTTCAATGGAGCAGTGGGAAATGATGGCGCTGGAATTGGAATTTGGGTACGCAGTCCTTTCTCCACCCCGAAAAAAGTGCCTAGTAACGTGCGAGTATTCTCTTACAAGTTGGCTTTTGATTGTTCAAACAATGAAGCTGAGTATGAAGCTCTGATTGTTGGCCTAAAAATTCTAAGAAAGATGAATGTTAAGATGATTGCAGTATATGGCGACTCTGAATTGGTGATTAAGCAGGTCAGAGGCGAATATCAAGCAAAGCATCCTTGGATGCAGGCTTACCGTAATGCAGTCCTAGACATCCTAAAATTATTTTCAGAATATACCTTGACATGTGTGCCTCATATACAAAATAGCATTGTTGATGCTTTTGCTAAGGCAGCAAGTAATTTGAAGATCGCAATGAACTCCAGCAATAAATTCGAGATCCATGTCAAGCATTGTTTGACCATCCCGGACAATCAAATATATTGGCAAGTTTTCTAGGATGATGAGGAGATTGATGATTTTCTGCAAAACAAAGGTAAGTTCAAAGAAACCTCAATTAATGTGGAAAATGATGATGGTAAAGATAATGGTAAAGATGACGTGCAGATCAATCAGATGGACGTGTTGCAGCTAAAGAATAACATTATTCCTAAAGGTTTGATACCTTTAGAAGAACTCTTTGATCAAGATGATGTAGCCCGCAAACCAACATTGCAGCCAACAAAGAAAGGTGTGGAAGAGGTCAATGTCGGGACAAATGCTAATCCTAAAATGGTAAAACTATCTAAAGCACTGCCACAAAAGATCAAGCACAAATATATCAGCTTGTTGTCTTCATTTGCAGATGTGTTTGCTTGGGACTATTCTGACTTAAAGACATATGATACCAATATAATTCAGCACACTATACCCATTAAGCCCAATTAGAAACCATTCAGACAGAAGTTGAGAAGGCTAAATCCAAAGCTGCTGCCATCAATTGAAAAGGAGATAAATAGGTTGTACAAATCAGGGATCATTGTTCCCATCATATTTTCGGATTGGATCTCTAATTTGGTGCCTATACGAAAGAAGACGGGTGAGATTCACTTGTGCATTGATTTTAGAAATCTCAATAAAGTTTCATTGAAAGATAACTATCCACTGCCCAAAATGGACCATATACTTCAGCGAGTAGTGGGAGCATCTTGTATGTCACTACTTGATGGTTATTCTGGATATAACCAAGTTTCTATCCATGAAGATGACCGAGACAGGACAGCATTCACCACTCCATGGGGAACTTTTCATTACGCTAAAATGCCTTTCGGTTTGAAGAACGCAAGTGCCACATTTCAGCGTTCAATGGACTTGGCTTTCGCAAATGAGAAGGATGTCTTTTTGGTTGTGTACCTGGATGATCTGACGATGTTTTCCAAATCTGATGAAGAACATATGTACCATCTAAAAACTATCTTTCAAAAGTGTAGAAAATATGGCCTGTCACTGAATCCAAAAAAGAGCTTGTTCGCCATGGAGGAAGGAAAACTACTCGGGCACATTATCTCAAAAGATGGCATTCGTATTGACCGAGTACGTGTACAAGCAATTCAACAAATTGATCTGCCTCAGAATAAGAAAGAGATTCAATCTTTCAATGGTAAAATGAATTTTCTACGCCGCTTTGTACCTAATCTTGTTGAACACCTAAGAGAGATTACAAACATGCTTAAGAAGGACAGCCAAGTGAAGTGGACGGAGGAGGCTGTAAAATCTTTCAATTTAGTCAAATTGGCTCTTTCTTCAGCTCCAGTTCTAGTCAGCCCGAACTACACTCAGGATTTCATATGGTTTTCATTCACTTCGAAGCATACTATGGCAATTGTGTTATTGCAGAAAAGAGATGATCACGAAAGACCAATTGCTTTCTTCAGCAAAGCTATAAGAGATGCAGCCTTAAAATACAACATCATTGAGAAGCAAGCCCTTCCACTTGTGAAAGCATTGAAATATTTTCGGGTATATATTCTACATTCTCATATTTTGGCCTATGTTCCTAACGTTGTTGTCAAAGATGTTTTAGTGCAGACCGATCCGGAAGGAAGACGAGGCAAGTGGATTGCAGCTTTGTTGGAATATGATGTGGAAATAAGGCCCACAAAGCTTGTTAAGGATAGGGATTAGCAAAGTTAATGGCCGAATCAAACTTGCACACCTTAGACACAAATCTGATCGCTGCTATGTCTGATGAGAATGAGGAAGAATCATCAATTCAGGTATCTGAAATGTTTGATCGTTCTCCGTGGTATTCAGATATCATATATGTGCTTAAAAATTTGTCACCACCACCCATCATGACTAGAAACAAAGCTAGAACACTCAAATTGAACGCTGCCAAGTTTTGCATTCTAAATTCTGCACTTTATTAGAAAGATCCCAGTGGTGTTTTGTTAAATTTCTTGGTGGAAAAAGAAGCAAAGAAGGTCATGGATGATTGCCACAAGGGAGACTGTGGTGGTCACCTTTTTTGGAAATCAACAGCAAATAAAATCCTGAGGGCGGGATACTATTGGCCGACATTGTTTGCTGATGTATATAAGATGGTCAAGAGCTATCACAAGTGTCAGATTTTCGAAGGGAGGCAGAAGTTATAACCTTTACCACTTAAGCCCATTGAACTGAGTGCTCCTTTCCAGCAATGGGGGTTGGATTTCATTGGTGAAATTCATCCCACTTCTTCCGGTCAACATAGATGGATCCTCACAACGACATATTATTTCACAAAATGGATTGAAGCAATTCCCACCAGACAAGCTATAAATGCAGTAATTATTTCATTCCTTGAAAATAACATCTTGTCTCGCTTTGGTTGCCCGAATAATTTAATCATTGATAACGCAACAACTTTCAAATCAAAAAGGATGGTAGAGTTTTGGCGTAAATATCACATCATTTTGGGTCACTCAACTGCCTATCATCCACAAGGCAATGGATTGGCAAAATCTTCTAATAAATCATTGGTCAACATCATTAAGAAGCTACTAGAAATAAACAAGAGAAGTTGGCATAAGAGGTTGGTCAATGCACTTTGGGCAGATCAGGTCAATTAGAAGAAATCCATTGGTACGTCCCTGTTTGAGCTTGTTTGTGGAGTTGATACAGTGTTTCCTACCTCTCTCACAACTTCGGTAGTCAAACTTCTTCAGGAGGCCGGCAGTGAAGATGATCCTATGCAGAGAAGGTTGAATCAAATGGTCCACTTGTAGCAGACCAGAGAAGAAGTCTTCCAGAACACGTCCAAGTTGTAGGAGAAGATTAAGAAAATTTATGACAGAAAAGCAAAGGCGGACAAATTTTAGTTGGATGATGTGGCACTGAAGTGGGATGCAAGGAATGAGGAAAAAGGTAAGCACGGTAAGTTCGAGAACCTCTGGAAAGGTCCCTTCAAGATTGCAGCATATCGGGGTCATAATGCCTTTCTTCTGAAGGAAATGAATGGGGAAGATTGTCTAGGAGGGCCGATCAATGGTCCGCTGCTCAAGCGGTACCATTTCTGAGTTATTGACGTTGCTTCCACTATCACTGTAAATACCATTTTATTTCAGTTTGGTTAGAGTTTGTCAAGTTAGTCTTCAAGTCATTTCAATATCAAATTTGAGTCAATTTTTTGGTCATTTTAGTTTCATAAATGAGTCAGAGTCTTGTTTTGTTTGTAAAAATAATGACTCCATAGCCCAATAGACAAAGGCATTGTCTAGCTCTTCCAGAGATCTGATGTTCTTGGCACCTCCAAGGAGCTACCATCCCCCATTGGAGCCAATGTTAGAGTCGGTCTTGTCAGTCCTCCGTCAAAGATCAAAACTCTTTGTGCATTTCATTTTTAGGAGTCTTGCTCCATTCACTCAGCTGCATTCTGCTAGGGGCATGCCATAATCTGATGGAAAGGTCTTGTCATTCATTTCCCCTCATGTCTGGCACCTGCTGGCTTAGTTCTTTTGTCAATGTTCACTAAAGTCCATGACAGTCAATGTTCGATCTTTTAATGGATGAGAATCGTTTTCAGTCATTAGGTCTAGGGATTAGTCAATTTGGTCTTCAACCATGTCTAATAAAGCCATGCAGGCCAGAGGGAGGCCCTTACAAAGTTGTGATTCAAAGATTTTCATCGTCATGTTGACAGATTACGACTGTTCTTCAAAACTTTGTTTGAAGAAAAGTCAAACAGTGTGGCATTTGTGATAATTTTCAAAAAGGTCTCCAGTTGATCTCTTCAGGCACAGTTATGGTTTCCTTGGCCAAATTTCATGTCATGCAAACCCTGCAAAAAGTGCCAAAAATTGCATCATTTTAGCTAAAAATTCAAAGGGAAAAGTGAAATACAGAGTTGCATTAAATCAAGGAAAAAGTGCCAAAACAAAACATTAGCAAAGTGGGTTTTGAAGAAACAAAACTTCAACCCTTTCATTTTGAATTCCTCACATGTAAACTGCTGCTTAGGGTTGCAAAACTTGTTTGCCACCAAGGTGTTCCATTATTTCTGTCCTTAATTCCCTTTGTTCCTCGACTCCATTGTTCCCCATCCCCTAAAGTTACTAAACCCCTATCGTAAATTCCCTTTCCCAAAACTTTCAAAGGTGAAACCCTAAACCCTATCCCACACATAAAACCCCTCAAACCCTCCTATATGTCCCAAACAAATCTTTTCCAATAGTCCCTAATCCCTCACTATTTTTCCCTCCCCTTATTGTCCCTCAGGTCATTATTTTCTCTTGGTGACAAAGGTCAAGCACATCATCAGAGGCATTACAAGACAATGTGACATACCAACACCTATTTGTCCAAGACAGTTTGTCCACCAACAGACATGACATCTGATCTGTCATATGATCATGAAGAAGAGACACACAGTGATTCACAAACAGAGGTACATGCACCCAGGAGGCCTCATAAAGGTGGCAAAACATCTGTGAAGACCAACAGGCTGTCCAACGAAGCCTAAATGAGAGGACACCCATTCAGCATGAGATAGAGGCTGATCGAGAGATTTGGCTCAAGAGGATCAACATCCACTTAGAGAAATCTATTGGTGAAAGTGACAAGGACAAAGCATTATTGAGGCATATGGTTTATCATTACAGGGCACGCAATATGAGTTCCAAGTCTTGGATAAGGAATTTGAAGGCGAAATTGAGGAAGGCAACAAAAAGACAAAAGAGGAAAAAAGAGCAATATCAGCTCCAAATCTTGGCCGAAACCTCTTTGGTCCAGCATGACACTTCATAGGGAAGCTCCAGCACAAATTTCAAGAAATTTGGAGCATGTTTTGCATTTTGGCAAATTTTTGTACAAAAAACAGGGTTTTTCTCCCTGTGCGCCGCGCCACTGGCGTGGCACTTATGGTGGGGAGCTCCAAATCATGAAAGGTTTATATTTTTGGATTCGGCATGAAAAATCATGACTGCTGGTGCATCACCAAGAAATTTGGGCAAGGTTTGAGTCCCTAGGAGGTCAAAAACACTAAAAAAATGACCTCTCTGCCCCTATTTTGACACAGAGGAAGCAGTCTTGGAAGATTGAAGTTGTGGAGGGGAAATGAGCACCAAATTCAGAAATTCCACTTGGGTTAGAAAGTAGACAGGCAGGGCTTTCTAACAAGCACACTTGGGCACAATTTGGACTTTGACAAGTACCTCAAAATTGCCTCCAAATTGGCGCGATGCATATAGTTTTGGGCGCGGCGCACAGAGACCCAAAGGCCAAAATCACTTCCGCTCCACGACATTTCGATTCACGATTTTCTCCAAGTGGGCCTGCTCATTTACAATACATTTTCCTGGCACCTAAGTTAAAGTAAAAATCATTTTCACTAAAGGTTGGCTTCTATCCAAGTGGCAAAGAAAGGCGAGCAATCACTCAAGCTGTTTGTCATTTTTGTAACGCTGCACCTGTCACTAATGGTTGGCTTTCCATTTGCAGTTTGTAATGATTTGAAAAATCCCCCAACTCTGGGTCATTCTATTTCCCAATGGCATAGTCTATTTATTGTATGCAAAACCATTTGCAAAGGGTTGGTTGTAATTTCTGGGAGACTGTGGGAGAGAAACTCAGTTACTCATTGTATATTTTGACAGAGAATTAAGAAAGGCAGCCGCTCTGGTTCATGAGATTCATGTGGTGTGAGTGTAGCAAATGTATTCTCTTTCTGTTTCATATGTATTTCGTTATGTTTCACAGTTCATTCATATTCATTTCCAGTGAAAATTTTCTAAGTAAGATAAAGTAGAATTCATGTTTATTGCTCTGCCTGTGGGAAAGTTTCACATTCTGTGTTCTTCTTCTGTTGAAAAGGATTCATGTGTTTATGCCCTTTTCACCCTCCTAAACAATCTTTCCATTTCGCATTATTTCAAATTTAATTGCTAGACTTTACACCTACCTTGCCTCACGAAGTAATCTATGTCTTTGTTTTAAATTCTCTGCTCATTGTTGTTCATTGGTTCCATACATCCCAGAAACTCAACCATTTATCAAAATTTTCCTCTTGTTTCCATATTTATTTACCTAGCCTAAAATCAATACTCATGGTAAGTCATCTCAGACAATATTGTTTATTTATTCACTGAGCGTGACACGGAGAGAGAACTCTCCTGTTATGGTAGGGCTAGCTACCAGACTGAGCATGGTTTGTGGTTACCCTGAATTTTGCCTTCCTTCAGCTTATTAAGGCAAATTTAGGTGCTAACAATAGTAACTCTGCGTCACATGTTTACCCCAATTGGTCGGTTACTTGGGTAGATGTGGGAGGAGTGTTTTACAAATTGGTATTAGATATTAGAGCATGGTTTCATTCTCCTTGGGGGATTTCTAGTTTCTATCCTCCTAAATGAATGTGTTGTCATATGTACGTGTCAGTTGCATATAGGTCCTTGTGTCAGTGGTCTATGTGCTTGTTGTGTATGCATGGTGTGGGTCATGATTGTAGTGGTGTCGACATGTGAAATTTGATGGTGTCATTTTTGAATGTATTTGTTGTGAGTGTATGACAGTCATACACTAGTTATGTGTGTCAGTTTTCATATGGTGCTATGCATACATTGGTTAGATGATGGTCGAAGTCAAGATATGTGGTTAGCATAGTCATGCATTGATAACTAGGTAATGGCTGAAAATATATTTATATGTTGATATGATTATGTTCATATATGTATTATGCTAATCTAGTTAGTCTTGTAGATGATAAATCCTCTCCAAACTATACTAAGGTATGCTGGTTTGATTATGATTCGATGTAGATGACATAATATACCTTGCAGGAAGAAGATATCAAAGATTACTAGCAAGCTAGTAGACTATACAAGTTATCCCTATGATTCAGATGAGCAGCGTGGTCTTGGGAACTCTTCTGACTTAGCAGACACATTGAGGAGTTTTAAGGAAGAAATAAGGAGATTCAAAGCATAAAATGATAGAATCATGCAGGAAAAGGAGAAACAAGCAGAATTCAATACAATAATTATTCAGTGTCTGTCAGAATTGCAAAGGCAGGGACCACTTCAGATTAGCTATGGACTCAAGGATAGGACTAATGGGGCATATGGTATTATATCTTGTAGTGGGCACAGGTTAGATATAGAAGACACGATAAGGGATGGTAGGTTATTGGATAATCCAGACAAGAGGGGTGATGGACATAGGTACTATTCCAGTACTGTTTCTGACAGGTATCATGGTCATCATGGTCATCATCATTATCATCTTTATAGGAGAAGTGATAGGGGATATTTGTTAGATGAGTTCAAGAAATAAAAGCCACCTACATTTGATGGGGAAATGAAGAAAATACAAGATGAAGAAGCATGGTTACTTGGAATGAATAATTTCTTAAGGATATGTGATTACTGAGAGAAAATGAAGGCCAAAATAGATACATTCAGTCTTGAAGGTAAAGCAGAGATCTGGTGGGAAGACGTAAATAATGTTAGAGATATTTATGAGGAGGAATTGACTTGGAGTGAATTCAAGAGAATATTCAGCAACAAGTATCTATTAGAGAGGTACTACGATGACAAGGAAAAAGAGTTTTATGAGCGAAAGATGGGATCTATGACTGATGAGGAGCACACTAGCAAATTTCTGGAGTTGTTGAGGTATGTGCCTTACCTCAAGGAGGAGAAGGCCAAGATTCATAGACTCATGAGTGGGTTTTCGATAACATTTAAGAATAAGATTCAGTTTTATGAGCCTAGATCATTGGAGGAGGCCATCTAGAAGCTAAAGCATTGTTACGATCAATCAAAGCATAGATCTAAGAATAAACCAGATTGGAAGGGTAATAATAAGAATAACATGAAATGGGACAAGAAATGGGCAAGGCCTTAGGACACAAGTAACAAATAGAATGCAGTGGTGCACAAGTTCAATGCATCTAACACAGGATAAGAATTTTGATCTGAGCAAAACAAGGGTTATGATAGGAAGCTCATACGGTGTTGGACTTGTGGCAAAGATTTTTTGAAAAATGTAACTAGGTTCAATCTTCATAAAATGTATTTGTCAAAAGAATTTTTATTATTGTTACAATGAATTATTAAAGCATGGGTTTCATGCTTGGGTCATTATTTTATTAGTCAAATTCTCCATTGTGGACTCTTAAGATTAATAAAGAGTTATTAATGTCATTGTATATTTTATGAGACCCTTCTTGGGCTTTCAAGCGATGTAAAAAGAATTATTTTTAAGTAAAAAATGAATTATGTAACTTCGACACCAAGTCAGCCTCAAGAAGATTAAGTTGACCTCAAGGAAGGAAATTCGACCTCATTGGAAGGCTATATATACAAGGTAGTTCAACTTCATTCGGGGAATCTCACTCTATCTCACATTTTTTGATATCTAAAGCTAGAAGCTAGAAGCTAGGAAAAGTTTGAAGGTGAAGAAGGAGGCTAAAAGGAGTGTGAGTTTGGTCAAGAAGGAAGGGAAGGACAAAATTGAATTTTTAGTATCTCTCTCTCTCGTGTGGGCTAGTTTAGGGGATCGAAGTATCCTTGTCAAAGTTGAAGATGTTGTTGATGTCGGAAGCTGCAAAATCGAATTTGTTGTTGATGTCGAAAGCTAAAAAGTCAAAGTTTCTAGGGTCGAAGTGTTGTTGCTACTAGGTCAAAGGTTGGATCGAAGAAGGAGAGTATGGCTTGGTGTGGAGGAGGTCTTTGTCTAGGTTCAAGAGTCTCAAGGAAAACTACTAAAGGAAGAGATTTTGACTGGTTTTCCCCTAGTAGATTGCCTACATCTTTCATCTTGTGTTTTTTTAATCTTCATGTACACATAATTTTGTAATTTCTTGATGAAAGATAATATAACAAATAAGTAAAATAAGGCAACATAATTCATAAGTAATTATCAAGAAAGAGAAATGTAGTCGTAATACTACTAGCATTGATTTCTCAACATGGTATCAGAGCTAAAGTCAAAGAAGATTGAACATCACTTCGTTGTCTTGAAGGAAATGATTACATCCTCTATGATAAGAATGGGATTCAATACTGGAAGAAGTTGTATCAAGAAAATATTCCACTACCTATTCAACAAAGTCAAAATTCAAGGGTTCTTGGCTATTTGTTGGATGCAGCCCAACTGGGGCCAAGTTTGGATCAAAGACTCCACATTTTGACGAGCAGAGCACACAGATCTGGCAAAGTTCAATTCATTGCGCAGTGTTTAGGGGCTTTGGGTTGGGTCAAAATTCCCTTATTTTGTAATGGGTTTCAAGCACTAGTCCATTGTTTTCTCAGATCCATGGTATGCGAACTGTGGTCTTGTAGTAAGGAAGTCTATATAAAGAAGATGTAATACTTTGTTGAATATAGAATAGAATGACTAATTAAGCATAGATTGTTCATATTCTCTTGAGTCTGTATTTTTGAGGAAGGCTCCATAGCTGAGAACATGGAGGCCTTGAAGAGTCTACAGTTGAGTGCGCAGACCACCTACAACTGGGTGCGTAGGTCAAGGAAGAGCATGTATTGAAGATCCTTATTAACAAAGAATAAGTTTTGGCGAAGTCTAGTGTATCTTCTTACATTCATTCTCTGTTTTTATTGATATCGGTATGCATGTTTTTTAATTAATTACGCGAAAGGATACATTTATACAATTTCTTGTTATGTCTATGCGTTAAGTACCAATCTATAAGGTTAATCATTAGCGTGAAGTTATTCATGTACATGAAGCTGTAGGTAGAGATAATACATAAGAGAATACATGGGCGCCACAATGCGCATATCCCTCTAGTTGTAGAAACCTAGTTCTGCAACCTCCCATAACCACTTCTAGTGAGTTTGCAATATGCTTGTAGGTCGTTGCCGAAAGGGCAAGTGGTTGAGGGTTTTGTTGGTGTGCAATACACTCTTAACCTGGGTCAAGCCCCCTTAAACCAACAAATTAGTATGTTGTCGGGTATAGCAAGGCATTGCAGAGCTAAAGGCATTTCCGTAAGTAAAAAAAAAAATAGAACAAATAACTCGACCACTGTCGGTAGAACAAAGAATAGAAACATAATTCAACGTTAGAATTTTGCAGGTGCTAACTGGGGCACTTCAGTGGTACACACAGGATGAAAAAGAACGAGCCAAAGCATGGAATACTATCAACAAAAATATTTCTGCATTCCCCATTCAAGTGTTGCACAAATTTCATCAAAGTTTAACAACCGAGTTGCAGGAGCGGGAATAGCAAACCTCGACATTGACGATGCAGGTGGAAAAGGATAAAGTTGCAATGAAGAAGGATTTGGAGAAAGTGGCTAAGGAAAGAGACAAGGCATGTAAGTGATAGCACTTGTTGGAAAAATCCATCGAAGATATTTGCAGCAAAGTCCCGGATGTGAAAGTCAGTGAGGAGGAACCACCAGCAGATAAGGTCACAAATCTCACCCTTGCGATTAAGGAATCAAAGAACACACTGGCAAAAATAAAATTCGATTATGAAGTGTAGATATCAGAGCTACACATAAGGCTGCAACCAACCACACCACCAAAAGTGCGGGAGAAAAGGCAGAAATACTTAAAGGCAACATTGAAAGGCATCTCCAACATAGTGGCAGACTGTAGGAAATTATTGGATGGCACGATGCAGATTTGGACCTCACTGTAGGAGGATTCAAACATCCAAAAGATTGAGGAGGAATTACAGGTGAAGCAGAAACATCGTGATGAAATCTTGGCAGTTGTAAAGACCCTAGCAATGTTACAAAAACTCACTAGTATTACTGAAGGGAAGAACCTCCAAAAGTATATAGATGATCTTCAAAGGAAGGAGAAAATTTTGCAAGCAAGGACTTAGCCGTGGCAGGATGACACCCTCAAACTATCTGAGGCAGTGGACAAAAGGCTCAAAGAATTGAATAAAGGGAGGCATAAATATTGTAGAAGGTTGTTGGCCCAACTACAGAGGGATTGTTGGAGGAGGTGCGCAAACAAGAGAAACAAATGGCAGAGAAATTCCAGCAATATAATGTAATCTACAACAAAATTATGGCAAAAATCAAGGGAATCACACTTGAGTGGCTCGGGACGAGTCATGGGTGTGTGTTGGGGTCTTGTTGGGCGCAACACAACTTGGTCCAAGTTTTGGTCAAAGACTCCACATTTTGAGGAGCGGAGCGTGCAGAGTTGGCGAAGTTCTATTCATCACGTAGTGTTTTGGGGCTTTGGGGTGGGTAAAAAGTCCCTTATTTTGTAACGGGTTTTAGGTATTAGTCCATTGTTTTATCGGATCCGTGGTATGTGGATCGTGTTCTTGTAGTAAGGAAATGTATATAAAGAAGATGTAATACTTTGTGGATTATAAAATAGAATGATTGGGTAAGCATATATTACTCATATTCTCTTGAGTCTGTATTTTTGGGGAAGGCTCCACAGCTAAGTGCATGGAGGCCTTGAAGAGTCAGTAGTTGAGTGCGCAGACCATCTGCGACTGGGTCCACAGGTCAGGGAAGAGCATATATTGAAGGTCCTTATGAAGAAAGAAGAATTTTTGGCGAAGTGTACTGTATATTTTTGTGTTCATTCTTTGTTGTTATTGATATCATTATGCATGCTTTTTATTGAATTATGCAAAAGAATACATGTTATATTGTTTCTTGTTATGTCTATGCATTAAGTACCAATCAATAAGGTTAATCATCAGCGCGAATTTATTCATGTATGTGAATTTGTAGGTAGAGATAAGACATAAACGAATACACAGGCGCCACACCGCGCATATCCCTCTAGCTACAAAAATCTGGTTCTACAACCTCTCATAACCGCTTTGGGTGAGATTGCAATTTGCTTGCAGGTCGTTACCGAAATGACTAGTGGTTGAGGGTTTTGTTGGTGTGTAGTACACTATGAACCTGGGTCAAGCCCCCTTAAACCAACATTACTCTTACATGTTCTATTAATAATGATAATGCATGGATTATTAACAGTGAAGCATCTGGGAATATGATAGGGAATAGATAACAAATTCACACGCTATCAAAGGAATCATCTTCTCATGCAGTGGAATTAGAAGACAACAAAATCTATGCTATAAAAGGCATGGGATCAACATCATTGAAGCTAGAGAAAGGAATCTAAGGAACCTCTAGAAGATGATTAAAGGATCATATAAGGATATCTTATAAGTAAAGAAGCTTACTATCTTCAAGGATGATGTCTAAAACAATAAATGGAGAGGTCAAATTAGAAGGAGCATCCAATTAAAATGCTTGGAAGAAGAGGATAGATCTCATCCTTAAAAGTAATAAAGCCTTGGATCTAGTAAAAGGAAAAGTGAAGAAGTCTAGAAAATCAAGAAGTCTAAAGGGCCAAGAATGAAAGGACAAGGATCAAGTAAAATTTTCCAAAGAAGTTTCACCAAAGAAGAACTTGATGGAAGGACCCAAAGTCAATGACCTATTTTCTAAGAAATCTTAGGGACTCTATCCCTTGCATGTCCTTCTACTCTAAGTATCCCTCAAGCTTGGAGGGAGCCCTTACCAACTTCTAAAAGATACATATCATATTACCTTTTCATTTTTAGTTTTCCTTACTTATATAAGTTCGTTTGCATTAAATACTAATCACATTTATATTCATATTTTACTTGTTTAGGAAAAACTTGTTGAAGACTCAAGGAAGGAGGACTCACAAGACAAAGCATTGGGATTACAAGGTTTGTTAAGGAACAAAAAGGTATGCCTTGAACTATAAGTTTTTTCTCTCTTCATGATATTCATTCTTAATAAAATATTACTAACATCATTGTGTCTAACTCTCATGAATCATAAATATTCTTGATTGGGTGATTCATCATTAGATAAATCTACCCTCCTAATATATTTGATTACTCCTATGGAACCCTAGAAAGATTATTTGTGAAAAACCCTAACTTAAGAGTTTGTTGATGATTATGTGTGAAAATCTAAACTACTTAGGGTTATGTTGTAGCGGCTACGACCACCCTCCAAAATTTTTCCTTAGCTTCATTTTGGAGCCTCCCTACCAACCATCCTAGCAACATGTCTTGCACTATCAAGTACATAGGCTTCATTGGTTTTTCAGTAGCTTGTGCATGTCAGTTTGCTTTACTCCCCTCATAGGCTGCCATTCTACACTTAGGCTAGTTGCTAGTTGAGACATCCCCTAGAAAATTGCACAATTCTGGAGGGGAACCAACCTTCCCTCTAGAAATTGTAAAAATCAGCCAAGCAGTCTACTGGGCTCAGAAATTGTGCAATACAATCAGACAATCTTCCTTGGGAAAATTATGCAATCTGGCCCAACATTGCAGCTCAACCCAGAAATTGTGAAAATCAGTTGGGTAGACTGTTGAGCTCCAAAATTGCGCAGAGAAGTCAAACAGGCTTCCTTGGAAAAGTTGTTCAATATGGCTAGCACTGCGGCTCAGCCCTGAAACTACGCAATTATGGGCAATGGTCACCTGCTCCTCCCAAAAATTATGCAATCCCTCTAGGACAACCAGCCCAACTCCTCCCAGAAATTGTGTAATTATGGGTAGCAATCACCTGCTCCTCCCAAAAATTGTTCAATCCCTCTGTGACATCCAGTTCAGTTCCTCTCAGAAATTGAGCAAATCCCTCTCTCAATCAATTAGGTTATTGCATGTGCCTTCATGTTGACCGGTTCCCTCCGAGATCGAGCGAAACTGATTTGCAAAATAGCAAAAGGAAGCATGCAAAAGGCATCCCTAGATCTAGGGATCTATTCTTAGTAGCTGGAGGTTACATGAAAAGACCATTTTAGAAACCTCTCACCAAATGTCACTTCTTCCTAGATTTGTTGCATTCACATCATAACTAGATCTTATCAAAACTCATCAACTGGACACTACAGAGCTCATTCCTCACATCGATCTTGCAGCTTTGACATCCCACATTACATCCAGGACTCTTCAGCACTTTCAACTTAGTTGTTTCAAGATAAGTCTACTTTTCATGTCTTGTGTTGTATTTCTAACGCTTTTTGTGTTTCTCTTTGTGTGAGTGATTTATGCTTGATTCCAATGAGAACTTGCTATCATTTCGATGTATGTTAGCTTGTAGAAGCACCGTTTAATTTTCGTTTGCATCTCATTATTGTCGCGTGCATGACATTATTTTTTCACCGACGGTCGTCATTGCGACAACCTGTTTCACACACATGCATGTTTTCCCATTTTCTGAATCCTGCACTTGTTTTTTGCATGCATGATCATCCACTCTTGATTACACTGAGTTTCACCATGCATTCAGACTTCTCATGTTTTCAGTCGCCCGTCGACAGGTCTGGGCTGCCTTAGCCTGGACCTTGCCTTGCCTGGATAGCATTGTGCATTTCTGGAAGTGAAAGCTCTACCTTCCCTCCAGAAATTGCACAAATTTGGCCCAGCACTGACCTCCAGGCTTGCATTGTACAATTCTGGGAGGCAGTGCCTTGCTGGCCCCAAAAACTGTGAAATGTAGTTTGCTGGTTTGCATGTCACTGTTGACAGAAATTGCACATTGCACAGTTTCAGCCCTCAGTAGGCTAGGCTAAACTATGCATTGTTCACTTCTAGTAGTTAGTCAGCCTCCCGATAGCCCAATAAGTGCCTTGCGCAGTTTTGGCAGTCAATCTCCCAACATCCTGGTGAAACTTGCACAATCTTCACAGATAGTTACATATGTATGTTGCATGTTAGTCCTTCAACTTGTTTTGGTTTTCGACTGACAGATTGCTTGTCATGAGTGTTGTTATGTCTCCAGGTATCAAAGGTGTTCGTCTGCCTCTTAGAAGCAAAGGTACAATGTCTTCCAAGAGAGCAGAGTCGAAGACAATGTTCAGAGAACCACTGGGGATACAGTCGATCAAGTGTCCATGAACTTGCCTATATATGAAGACATAAATTTGTACATGGACAAGGATATCAAGATGAAATAACAATGGTGTCACAATGAGCAACATCATCAGCAACAGTAGAAGGTAGAACACTTGCATGCAACAAATGCAAGAGGAAGGTTGTTGAGAGCACAGAGGCAAAACAAAGTTGAAAGCTCAAGCAGATCCACCTATGGTGAAAGAAGCTTTGGATATTAAGGCTATGAGGCGACGACGTGACAAGAGGATCATGTGAAGGAAAAGAGAGAAACAGAGAAGGATTTGTAGGTGCTGAAGCAACAACTCAAGGAAGAACAGGAGCTGCACAGACAACAAAAGGAGTTGCAACAGGAACAGGCACACCAGGAGGCACAACATACACAGACTGATGAAATTGCACCCATATAAGTTATAGATCCATTCAACAACTGACATGGAGCAAACAGCGTGAGCAGTGTTGTCAGTCACATGCAACGGTATTTAGGAGCACGAATGTCACTGTGCACACACATGTGATCCCATCCATTTGGCACATTCACTGAAGCGAAGACAAGAAGCAAGTCCAACTAGCGCTAAACATGTATTTTGACCAGTTGATGTGCATGGTCACCAGCACACACTCATAGATCAGCACAGACACAGACACTATGCATTAGTATGTTTCTGGTCCAGTTGCACTCAAGACGATGATGCTTATGTTATCAGACTATTTGGACAGAGGAGCTATATCAGTGTACCTGGATGCAATAGAGTCAGGAATTCACTTTTAGTAAGATGTCACCATTGAAGCGCATGGACATCATCATGGATGACCAAGCTTGGCATCAGTTCACCACCATTGATCATCGCAAGGATGTCAAAGAGTTGGTCTCACCACAACTGTCTGAGTGTTAGTGATAGCTTGCATGGCTCGCTCAAGCCTATTAGATCTCACATGGGTACATGTGCAGATTAGATGTAACATCTTGTAAAGTGGAAGTCCAAGTGTCGATAGTTGAATGTAATAGTCATAGAGTAGTTGAAGAGTCATGAGGGCAGGTGAATAGTCACAAAGGGGAATGTCAAAGGTCACCCCACCATTTGCTATTTCTAGCACCTCATAACTCATTGTAGAGGCTTTTGGTTAGCCAAGCTTCCAATATGAGTATCTTAGAGAAAGCTTGGAGAGTATTGTAACGAGCCTTGGCTTCTCCACAGTGTAGAGCTAGTATATCTCTTTGGAGGAGCAGGCAGCAGTGCCTATAATGTTCCGCTATTGGGACTAGTGGTTGGTCATGGTTGTAATCTATGATTGGAACTTTCACTTCTTATTATAACATAGCCAACACGTTTCATGAATAAGTTGTTATTGTATTTCAGTTATCTTGGTTACTCTAATGATATATGATCTGCTTTCTTACGCATGCATGTATGGACTCTTTCTGTATAAGTATGTATGAATCCTACTGAAAGGTGTTGTTGGTTTAACCATCACTTTCGATTGTTAGCTTACTTTCTTTCTAGTTTGTGAGGCATCTTCGCTTGTGTGTTCCCTTCCAAGCTGCGTGCTTCCACAAGTTTCCAAGGGGCGCACTCACCTCACTTTCCGTGTGTTAGAACCATTCATACACCTTCCTTGGCTTGTTGTGCATGTCACACCCTTGCTACCAATAGGAACATCTTATTTGCCTCTACACGCAACCATAGTCAAGACGATACCATGTGACCCACTATTGGGACTCCTACACCAAACGGTCTGAGGTCTAGTTGGGACTTCTTACCTAGGAGATCCCCTGACATGGTGGTAGGTCCAGCACCATCAATAGGTTATTGTTGAAGTAAAAAGAAAATTGTTTATTGCCTTGATTATATCATGTTTGGGGTTTTATATAGGTATGGAAACCCTAATTTATTAGGGTTGAATGGTGATATCTGAAAGCTCAAACCTTTAAAGTATTGATAATCTAGGGTTTTCTATGTTTAGTATTGAAACCCTAGATCATTAGGGTTTGGTAGGGTGTATAAGCAAGACCCTTATAATGTCCTAGAAATGAAATATTTGGTATATGTGTTTGTCTGATCGAAACCCTAGTTTGATAAAGTTTGGTATTTGTGTCTTTGGGTTTGACTAACATATGTTATGATATGCTTGTACATGATGATGAAATCCTAGATGTATGAGTTGACCTAATCGTTGATGATCATGAGTCCTAGGGTTTGGAACTAAGCCCTCATCAAAGTTTGATATTTTAGGATGATATTGTTTGTGAAGTCTAGGGTTTTGTAGCTAAACCTTAGTATAATTTAAATTCTCTAGTATATGATTTGACAAATTTGGGATTTAAGAAAGGTTGATAAAAACCTGAAATTGTATTGCGATTATGTAGGTTTTAACCCCGTACAGAAATTACCTGCATAAGAATTCTTAAAACACAAAAAATAAACAATGTGAGAGCATAACACATAAAACACATATACACAGAAATTTTCTCCTGGATCCCAAACCGGGACTACTAGCTTGATTTTTCATTATATTCCTTTCAATGTTATAATACATATTTATACATGCCGAAGCATCCAATACCATGGACCGAAAAACCATCGAGTCCAATACCATGGACCAAAAACCATTGCATCCAAAAACATGTGCGAAAATCATGCACAAAACCATAGGTGGATCCACCCAACCTAATATAGGTTCCAAAACCAAAATTTTCCGGGGCACTACCTCAGACCCCATAGAGTGGGGTTACCTACACCCCTCAAACCCCTTGTGACCCCCACGCTATGCAATCGGTGCAACAAAGGGGGGGGCTCCGCCCCCCCTCTAACCCCCCGGTTAACTACGTGGGCTAGTCATGGAAAGAATATAACACAACCCAACATTCTCCCAAATGTTATTTTATTTCCACAGGGGGCCACAAGAGAGCTTAGTCATTTATCCAGCCCTGCAATGCCCATTGTTTCTCTACACCAAGAGAACTTCTCAAAGCTCACAGATTTTGTCAATGCATCCGCAATATTCTTCAAAGTGTCCACCTTTACCAGCAACACCTTTTTGTCTTCTATCATATCCCTCACAAAGTGATACTGAACATCAATGTGCATTGTCTTTGAATGATATGTGGGGTTCTTTGCCAATAAAATTGCACTTTGGCTGTCACAGTCTTTCCTTATAGCTCCCTCTACTAACCCCATACTTGAACACAATCTCTGCAACCAAACTGCTTCCTTGTTTGCATGAGTGGCTGCCATGTATTATGCCTCTGTAGTTGAGAGTGCCACTATAGATTGTTTCTTACTCATCCAACTGACTGCACCTCCAAATAGGTTAAACACATAACCACTTGTAGATCTCTTCTAATCTAGATCTCTAGCCCAATCTGCATCAACAAAGCCACGAATATCCAACATTTTGTCCAATCCTGATCTTCCTTAGTAGCACAAACCATAATCACTAGTGCCATGCAAATACCTGAAAACCCGCTTCACTACTGTCCAGTGCTCCTTCCCTGGTTTTGACATAAACCTGCTCAATACTCCACTGCATATGCAATGTCTGGTCTAGTACAAACCATTGCATACATCAGGCTACCGACTGCACTTGCATATGGAACACGGGACATGTCGTCTTCCTCTTCTTGTGTCTTGGGACATTGTTCAATAGATAACCTCACACCTACAGGAATAGGAACCTTCACCGGTTTACTATCCTGCATATTAAACCTCTACAGTATTGTCACGACATACCTCCTTTGGTTTAACCAAAGCTTCCTCTTTGCTCGATCTCTTTTAATTTCCATGCCCAAAATATAGTTTGCAGCACCAAGATCTTTCATGTCGAATTTGGAGGACAATTGGGTCTTCAAATCCAGGATAATTTCTTTGTCATTTCCAACCAGCAACATATCATCCACATACAAGACTAGATAAATAACACTGTCACCAATTAATTTAAACTACACACAGTGATCTTCTTTGCTTCTGGTGAAGCCAAGTCCCCGTATAAATGTATCAAACTTCTGATACCACATCCTTGGTGACTGTTTTAACCCATACAGAGACTTTTTTAACTTGCATACCAGTTCTTTCTTACCCTTCGCGGCAAAGCCTTCAGGTTGCTTCATGTAGATCTCCTCTTCCAGATCTCTGTGAAGAAATGTTGTCTTTACATCCATCTCTTCTACTTCAAAATCAAAAGCAGCAGCAACCGATAAAAGTAATCTAATAGAAGCTACCTTGGCAACGGGAGAAAAAATATCACCAAAATCAATTCCCGACACTTGGGAATAACCTTTTGCTACCAACCAAGCTTTGTATTTCTCCACCATTCCTTCTGCATTTGTATTCTTCTTGAACACCCATTTGTTGCCATTGGGTTTCCTTCCAGCCAGCAACTCCATCAGATCCCAAGCCTCATTTTGTGCAAAGATATCATTTCATCAACCATGGCCTCTTTCCAGAGTTTTCCATCCTCTGAATCTACTCCTTCCTTAACAGTTCCGGGATCATCATCAGTGATAGATAAAGCAAAATTTGAACAAAAATCAGATGGACTATACCTTTTTAGTTGCCTTCTTTCTCGAACTGACCTTCTCATAACCAGAGTTTGTGGCTCTTCATCTTCTAATCCCTCTTCTGTTGTAGAGTCTGATTCTTCCTCCTTAAGCTCAAACTCTATCTTCTTAGGTTCCTTTGGTTGGACTTCATGTTTAATAACATCTTTCACCTCTCTGAACACTACATCTCAGTTGTACACAACCTTCCTTGTTACTGGGTTCCAAGCCTTATAGCCTTTTAAACCATTCTTATACTCAATAAAGATGCACTTTTCAGATTTCCTATCTAGCTTTGTTCTTTTCTGCTTTGGAACATGTACATATGCATCACATCCAAATACCCTCAGATGTGAAAGAGAGGGTTTCTTACTAGTCCATACCTTTTGTGGAGTCTTATCCTCCAACGCTGATGAAGGTGATCTATATACTAGGTAACATGTAGTCTCCACCGCCTCTGCCCATAATTTATATCCTAACCCGGCACCACTGAGCATGCTTCTTGCCCTTTCCATCAACGTCTTGTTCATTCTTTCTGCAACTCCATTTTTCTCAGATGTGTATGGAGTAGTCTTCTGTCGTGCTATACCACATTTCTTACAGAATTCTTCAAATTCCTTCTTGCAAAACTCTCCACCATTATCTGTCCTCAACACCTTTATCTTCTTCTCTGTCTGGTTTTCCACCAAAGCCTTAAATTCTTTAAACCTGTCAAAGACTTCAGATTTCTTCTTAAGGAAATATATCCATGTATTCCTTGAGAAATCATTTATAAATGATACATAGTACATAGGCTTATCCAGTGATGGAAGCTTCACAGGTCCAAACACATCATTGTGCACGAGCTCTAATATCTGTTTCGCCCTCTTACCACCAGAGGGGAAACTCACCAGATTCTACTTCCCATATACACAATTTTCACAAAAATCAAAATCCAGAGAACTATTAGTCATACCTTCTACCATACCTTTACCATGAAGTATCCAAAAGCCCTTCTCTCTAATATGCCCAAGCCTTTGATGCCATAGCATGGTCTTTTCTCTAGAGACCACTAGATTTTCTGCTCCACTTTCAGGAACCACAGAACTGTTGCACCCATCGACAACAGTGCTACCTTGCAGCTTGTACAGAGTTCCAATTCGAACTCCCCGCATCAATACCAGTGCTCTCCGAACCATCTTGCAGGTATCTTTCTCAAACACTATTTTTACACCTGCATCATCCAACTTGCTTACATAAATCAGATTTTTGACTAATGCAGGAATATGTATAACACTTGGAAGTGTTCTAATCCTTCCACCTTGCAACTTCAACTTGAATTTTCCGCGATCAATGATTCTAGCCTTCCTGTCATCCCCCAAGAAGACATCACCACCATCATATTTCTCATACTTGCAGAACCATTGCCTATGTGGAGTGAAGTGAAAGGATGCACCTGAGTCAATCAACCATGCTTCATGATCTACTTGTGTACTTGAAGAAGCCAAGTACACATCCCCACCTTCATCTGAGGTGGTTTTCGCCTCTCCAGAAGGAGCATCATCAGATCCCTTTCCTTTGTCAGGAGCTTTAGATTTACAATCCCTTTTGTAGTTGCCTTCTTTTCCGCATTTCCATCACACCTTTACAGGTTTTCCTCGAAATTTAGATCTCTCTCTCGATGACTTATTTTTGTTTTTGTTCTGGGACCTTCCTCGTACAAACAAGGCATCACCATTCTGGCTCTCCATATTTTTCTGTCTCATCTCCTCGGTCAATAAGGATGAGACTATTTTATCAAACTACAAGGCAGTTGCATTGCTACCTATTGCAATAACCAGACTATCCCATGAATCTAGTAGAGAGCACAACAAATTGATGCACTTATATTCATCTAAAATTTTAATATCAACAGATAATAACTGACTTACCACATTATTAAATGCGTTCAAATACTCTGTCACCGAGTCTCCATCTTTCATCCTCAGGTTATACAACTTTTTCCGTAGGAACAATTTATTCACCAAAGGCTTAGATTGGTACAAAGTCCCTAACTTGTCCCACAAAGCCTTAGTCGTAGCTTCCCCTGATACATTCAGCAATATTGAATCTGAGACACACAATCGTATTGTGCTCTTTGCCGTCCGATCCAACTTTTTCCATTCTTCATCAGACACTCCCGTTGGTTCAGTACCCAGATCTAACGTGATTCACTGATCTTTATCCACCAACAGATCCTCCATCTTGAGTTCCCATAACTCAAAACTTTGACCATTAAATTTTTCGATCTCTATCTTTCCACTGCTTGCCATCTTCTTTCACCACCAGAATTGATCCCGCAGATCTCCCACTGAACAAGGTTTACCACAGGCCCGAGCGAAACCCCTAAGAAACAAAGGCATCCCCTTGAAGCCAAAACAACTCTGATACCAAATCTAGGTTTTAAACCCATACAGAAATTACCTGCATATGAATTCTAATAACATAAAATAAACAATAGCGATAGCATAACACATAAAACAAATATACACAAAGATTTTCCCCTGGATCCCAAAGCCGAGACTACCAAATTGATCTTTCATTATTTTCCTTTCAATCTTACAATACATATATATACATGCTAAAGCATCCAATACCATGGACCAAAAACCATTGCGCCCAAAACCATGTGCGAAAACCATGCACAAAACCGTAAGTAGGTCCGCCCACCTAATATAGGGTCCAAAAAAAATTTCCCTGAGGCGTTACCCCAGACTCTGTAGAGGGTGGCTAACCGCCCCCCTCAAACCCCCTATGACCCCCCCACTGTGCAATCGACACAACGAAGGGGGGGCTCCGCCCCCTCCACTAACCCCCCAGCTAACTAGGGGTGCTATTCGTGGAAAGAATATAACACAACCCAACATACAGTATGTTCCCACAGAAGAGCAGGTGGAAAATATACTCGTGAAAGCTTTAGGGAGAGCTAAGTTCGCCTATTTTAGAGAAAAAATAGGTATGGTGGAGAACCCATTTCAGTAGCAAGGACATGCTATTTTGGATACTTTTTAGTTGCAGATGTTGTAGTTGCAACAACAACAGATGAGAGGGAGTTGCAGTGCAGATGCAGTGTTGGCAACAGTTCAGCAGGCTCAGCAGTAGCACAGATGTAACATATATCAGAGTTGCGTAGTCGTTGGTGGGTAGCAGCAGCGAGACATCAACAACATGACAGGGTATGGTGCAGAGACAAGGTGCTGCTACAGGGTGTGCAGCAGCACTACAATGCATTCGTCACTAAGAGGGAGTGTTAATTTTTGTAGCATCAAATGTGTTCTAGCCTTGAAATTTTGTGGAGAGGCTAGAATACAGGAGATCTCCAAAATCAAAAAATTGTTTTTGGAAATTCCACCTAGAAGTGTCTCAATTAAATTATTAACCAATTTTTAAATATTTCCTAAGTCTAAACTTAGGGAATATGGTTAATTAATCAGTATTATTTGGGATAAGGTGAGAATCATCTAGAAACTCACACAGATTGATCCAAAGATGATCTTAGCCATTGATTAAGTTTTAATATTGTTCGTTGGTGCTCCAACAGTGGATTATAAGAGGAAGTCGATGTGGTGATGGAGAGATCATCCAGTGTCGATACTCAGTTGCCCAGGCAGTTCCATTTTCTTAGTAGGAGTAACTCAGCAGAGAAGATAGAGCCAAAGGGTGAGTAGCAGGTGGAAGAGGAGAGTAGTAGCATTCCAGGAGGAAGATTTCTAGTTCCCCGAAGAGGCAAAGGAAGGCTGAAATCTCCAGAGAGCTAGCGTAAGCTCTGCGTAGAGGGTGATGCAGGGAGCTCAACACAAAGGTTGGGGAAGCGATTTCAAAGGCAGAAAATCGCTATGGGGTGGGAGAAAATTCTCACGATATTTTTGCCAATATTTTCCTCAGATTAGATTGCCACATGGGCATCTAAATTATTGTACTTAGAATTGCTGGTGAAGATTAATAATAAAACCCTCATCTGCTATATCGGTTTTCCCAAGTTGGGTTTTTTTGGGGACAATTGTCTAAAAATAATTGTGTCAAAATTATTGTGTGCTAGAATTTCTCAATTTCCATTGTTTTATTTTCCGTAGTATTTTTATGGTGAAAATTGCAGTTGTGATTTTATTCGTTATTTGTCGTATCAAATAAACTGCATAATTAGATTTTGAGTTAGAGGAAAAATTTCTAGTAGCTGTAGTCTATAAAATTTCACAAGAACTAGTAGACACACCCAGACATATTGGCACTTGTAGAGAGGCATCATTCGGTGTTTGGGGAAATTCATTCAGTAGACCACTGAACAGAGGGTTCGAGCACACCATTGAGCTGGAGGAGGGAGTACATGCAGTCATTACCACTCCCTATAGGCATCCCAAGGCATATCACGATGAGATTGAGAGGGCGATACACAAGGAGCTGAGGTTGGGGCACATTAGGCCTAGCTCGAGTCCCTTCACTTCTTTTATGGTGTTGGTGAAGAAGAAAGACGAGACCCTCCGCATGTGCATAGATTACAGGGCCCTCAACAAGAAGATGCTGAAGAACAGGTACCCCATCCCGGCATTGATGAGTTGATGGATGAGCTTAGAGGATCTAAGTACTTCTCTAAGATAAACTTGCGCTCAGGGTATCACCAAATTCGGGTGAGGGAACAAGACATTCCTAAGACAAATTTTTGCTGCCACCATAGACACTTTGAGTTCTTGGTGATGCCATTTGGGCTAACCAATGCTCCAACCACGTTCCAGTCTTGCATGACCCATGTGTTCTGCAAGCAATTATAACAATATGTCCTTGTCTTCTTCGATGGCATTTTGATATATAGTCGAACTCGGGAGGAGCACCTCCAACATATGGAGGAGGTATTGCACATACTAGAGGAGCAACAATTTATGCGAACATGTCCAAATGTGAGTTTGGACTAACAAATACGTTATACCTTGGGCATGTGATTGGGGAGGATGGAATGAAGGTACACTAGGAGAAGATCAAAGCCATCCTAGACTGGCCTACACCCTGGAATGTGACTGAGTTGAGGGGATTCTTGGGTATTTGCACATATTACAAAAGGTTCATGAAGGGGTTCTCACAACTAGCAGCACTCATCATAGATTTGACGAAAAAGGGGGCATTTGAGTGGACAAAGGTTGCATAGGAGGCATTTGAGTGCCTCAAGAGGGTGATCAGCAGCTACCCCATTTTGGCTTTGCCAGATTTCACACAACCTTTTGTGCTAGAGTGCTACGCCTCTGGCGAAGGGGTTGGAACCGTATTTACACAGGGAGGCCATCCTATAGCATTCAAGGGTAGGAAACTGCTACCCCACGAGCGATTATACTCTAAGTATGATAAGGAGATTCTGGTTGTTATGCATGCATTGGCCAAGTTCAGGCAGTACCTAGTGGGTGTTGAGAAATCTAGCGCATACCAATTAGGTGATTTCTCTTCTAGTGATAACTGTTTGTCAATGCTTTTTACCTCTTTAGATTAGGATCTTCTATTTACTTAGATTATTATAGTGTTCTTATTCATAAAACAACTACTAATGCATAAACAATAAAGGGACAAGAGCAACAAAATGTAGGTGATCAGCCAGGGAAAAAACCTCTCCAACATGAGAGGAAAACCCAAACAAATTCTTCTTCTTATAGAGGCTTCAATTGACGAATACCAAGACCCTTGGCCTATTAACCTCTCCAAGACCAAGTCACAAGACTCCCTTGTTTAACTTCTTCTTCCTTGAGTCAATGATAGTCAAACTTCTTCCTTCTCCCACTTCCCTTGGTTAACCACCAGATTTTGGTCCTTGGCTCAAATCTGCACTTTTCAGCCTCTTCTTTAGACACCCTAATTTCGGTACTTGAGAGATTTTGTCCCTCACCTTCCTTTGCTTGAGATGGAGGCTATTCTTCCTTAACTCGGCTTGAGGATCCACTTGATTTCTTCCTAAGTTTGTCTTCTCAAGATGTCTGTCATATCTCGGCCCTTACTGCAGTAGACATCTCTAAAATCTTGTATGTGTAGAAGTGTTTAGCCCAAAACCAAATCAGAAAATGGCTCGATTTTCTTCCCTTCTCCTTCGCTTGGTGATTATGCTTCTCTCTTGTGTTTTTCACACTTCTTCTTCAGATTGCCTTGACCGAAATTTTGTCCTCAAATGAAGGTTGAGTTGCCTATATATAGTGGTTTGCTCATGTAAATAAACCGACTTGAGTGAGTCCTAGGTCGACATGTCATTTGGTGTAGGCTCATTGCTCCATTTTAAGGCCGACTAGCTGGAGGTGCTTGAGCTTGGCCTTGGAAGGTCTTTTAATGACTCATATACATATGTAACATGCCCAATAAGGATCTTTCATGCATGACATTGACTCAATTGACTTTTATGACCAATCCTAAGTGTTCACAATGGGAGCCTTAACTAAAAATAAATTTCCTTTATCATTAAACTTGTGATTCAAGTACTACAAAAATAAATTTATTTCTATTCTTTACATCAATTACATAAAAATCACAATTACACATGTCATTATGAAGACCGAACGTATTTACACTTTTCAACACTCCCTCTTAACTTAGGAGGTATTCATAATCCATACAAGGTACTTGGACATTCTCAATTTGAAGAATTCTAATAAGAAGAGTTGGATTGGTAACCCATCTATATAGCATCATATCATCTAGCATTGTCACATAGCAAGGCCTTGACTAACAACTCTATCTCTCCACAAGATCAAAGCTCAATGCTGGAGAGACTAATGATGTATCGACACCCTCATCATTGTCTCTCTCGGAACAAACCCTACCCGGGTTCTCTCAGAGTATGTTCCAGTAGGACTATTGTTATCTTGGATTTCCTGTCCTCAAAGAATATCAGTCCTCTATGACTACTCTTATCTTGGATGCCCTAACTCATCCTCAAAGAGCATCAGATGCCAGATGTTTACCCAATCCTCCATTCTGTCTTCCCAAGTGAAGACAAAAATGATGTGTCTATCTCTTCCTATCAATCTAGGGAGGACATACCCATTCCACTGAAGGAATGTACCCATTCCTACAAACAGGAATGTACCCGTTCCTACAAACAGGAATGTACCCAAGCTCCCTCTTAACTAGGGACTTGACCAAGCTCCATCTTGACCAGGGACTTGCTTTCAGTAGCTCTTTAGGTGGAGATCATGGGACAACCAACTGCTTGTAAAACTCCTTCCTTTGGTGTCATTAATTTCTTCTTTGTCATAGAGTCTACATCTTGAGTTAGTCATGTCATCATTCCTTTCATCGGAAAGTGATCCATTAGTTCATATTTGACCTTCCTTCATGCCATGCTGCCTTTTTCATGCCATGTTTTCCTAAAGGATCTTCCTTCCTGCAACATGGTCATCAGTGGTGGAAGACATCCACAGCGCTTCCCTTGGCATCCCTGCATAACCCAATCCAGATAAAAAAATACGAAATGAACATTAAATCAAAATTACTTTTGTGATGGTATTTTATCATGACATCTTCCAGTTTGCATCAACATCCTGCAAACATATTGACACATCTTCGAATGATATATATTGTCAAGGATCTCTTTCTTTTTCAGACTCTATCAGAGTCTTCATATCTTTCATGGAGATATCCTAGTCAAATCTTTCAGTGCTTGGATGTTGATTGCCTTCTTCATCACAATCTCTCCCTTTCTTTCTTCACACATTTCCTTCCAAGAACTTCCGATCATAGTTTCTCCAACTATTGTCAACCACCTCATATTTCATATGAGGACATACTATGTTGATTTCATCTAGTCAATGTGTGACCCATGCCTTCCTACATCTTTTCAATGGAGGAGATTCTTTTCTTTTGATCATGCTTTCGACATAGTGCATTTATCCTTGTTACTTGCCACCATATGACATGACTTTACAATATTGAATACAAGCATACATACCTCATTTTTCTTTTAGGTCATCTAGACTTCTTTCAGCAGCTTCCTTGATTGAAAGATCCTCAATTCCCTAATATGTTTTACTTCTTTTGACATCATACCATCATTCGATGAAAACCACAAGTTGGAATTCTTGATGAAACCCTTGCTTTCTTTTAAACGATGAATCTTCTAGTGAAGATTCCAATAGAGGATATTGAGTATCCTCATCCAACAAATATTTCTTTTTGGCTAATGTATGATGAGCTTTGTACTAGATGACTTTTTCTTTTTCCCATAAGTACCACCTATGCTTCTAATGAGGTTACTAAGAGCTATATCCTTCCATAGGTGACTGCCATGGACTTCAACTATCTTTCATGCTTCTTTACGATGAGGTCATGAGCTCTTGCTTTTAATGCTTCTATGATGCCAAGGTAAATCCTATCATTCTTACTTGTGATAGCCATATTTGAACTTGAAACAAAAACTTGAAAAGAACTATGTGAGGAAGACTAACTCAATCATAGTAGAGATCTCTTACTTCCTCTTTCTTGAATTTCTTCTTTTTCATAGGAGTATGCATGGACTTACATTCTACCATAGAAAATATTTCAAGAAGCTTAACAAAGTATTTTCCTTGAGAAAGATAAATTTCACTAGGTCTTTGCTAGATCTCTAAACCCAAAAAGTAATGCATCAAACCAAAGTCTTTCATTTCAAATTCAGAATCAAACTCCCTCTTACACTGTAGGTTAAGAGGTTCTCCTCCTGTCAAGAATAAATCATCAATAGACAATACCAAAATCAAAGGTATACCTTGGACTATCTTGAAATAGAAGTTTGAGTCTGCACTACTACTTGTGAAACCAAGCTTTATCAAATAGCTATCAATGCGAGCATACCAAGCTCTTGGAGCTTGCTTCAGCCCATATACAACTTTCTTGAGTCTGTATACATGAGTTTCGTTGGCATGCTCTTCGAAGCCTTGTGGTTGTTCCACAAATACCTCATCCTTGAGGAACCCATGCAAGAAAGCAGTTTTCACATCCATTTGGTGAAGAGTCGATCTCTAGCTAGCAGCTAAGACAACAACAAATCAAATAGTAGTATATTCAACTATAGGTGCAAAAATATCATTGTAATCTATTCCCTCTTTCTGAGAGAAACCTCTAGCTACAAATATAGCCTTATATTTTTCAATACTACCTTTTGCACCATGTTTAATCTTAAACAACCATTTAGAAGTGGCAACAGATTTACCTTGAGGTCTAGAAACCACTTCCCAGACATCATTCTAGATGATGGACTCGTATTCTTCAGTCATGGCATCTTGCCAGACTTGTTCTTTTGCAGCTTCTTCAAAGGTGTATGGTTTTGCCTGAATGATATTGCTCATGGCAGCAACATACCCTTGAAACCGACTTGGATTTTTTACTTTCTTTGAACATTCCTCTTGGGGCAGCATATTGTTCAGCATCTTGCAAGGTATCTCACGGCCATAATGCTCTCTTTCTGGTAGGAGGATTATGTGGTGGAGGATCTGGAGGATCCATGGAACCCATTGGATTATCAACGAGCTTATTCTCAGTTTCCGGTTCAGACTTAGATGCAACCTCTTTTTCATAAACAACTTTTCTTTTAGCAATGGCTGGAGGAGGAGAGTTTCTTGCTTTTCTAAGAGTTGCATCTTCATCAAATGTTGCGTCTCTGCTAAACTCTATAGTTCTTTGACCAGGTACATAAATTCTATAAGCTTTTGAATTATCACAATAACCAACAAACATACCTTTCTTACCTAAAGCTTCCACCTTGTTCCTTTTCTCTTTTGGCACATGAAATTATATGAGACAGCCAAATATTCTCAAATGAATCACCTCAGGCCTTTTACTAGTGAAGACTTCTTCAGGATTCTTATTGTTTAAGGTTTGATGAATAGTTTTGTTTTGCACATAAACAACAGTATTTGCAGCTTCTCCCCGCAGAAACTTTGGTAGTTTTTGATCATGCAACATGGCTTTAACTGCTTCCATAATGGTTCTATTCTTCCTCTCAACCACACAATTTTGTTGTGGATTGTACGACACAATGGTTTCTTTCTTTATTCCAGCGTCTTTGCAAAGATCATTAAAATCATTGGAGGTGAACTCTTCCTCATTATCAGATCTGAAAGCTTTGATCAACGTTCCAGTTTGATTTTCAATCAAAGCCTTGAAATCTCTAAACATGTCAAATTCTTTTCCTTTCTTTTTCAAAAATAATATCCATGTCTTGCGAGAAAAATCATAAAAAAAAAATCATGAAATACAAGTAGCCACCAAGAGAAGTAATAGGCATAGGTCCACATAAATCAGAATGTATGAACTGAAGTACTTGACTAGATTTTGTTCTGCTTGAAGTGAATGATCCCTTTATATGTTTTCCACTTGCACATCCTGGGAAAACTCATTCATGATCCATTTTGATATCAGGCATTCTAGAGACCATCTTCCTTACATGAGGTAAGCCTTTGTAGTGTAGACGAGAAAATCTTCTATGCCATAGCTCACACTGAAGATCGGTATCATGGACCAGTGCATGAATGGGTTTACCATTGACTTTGTAAAGCCCTGCATATCTTGATCCAAGAGTGAAGGTTTCTCTCATACTTGAGCTCAAAGGCCAGGTTAGAACTTTTCCATTAATAAAAGCAATTTTCGTTCCTTTATCTTCTAGAGTAGAAATGGATACAAGATTCTTTTCAAACCAGGTACATACAAAACTTCTTGTAGAAAAATAGATTTGCCATCATCTAACAGAAATGAATTGGATTTGACAGCAACACTTGAATTCTCTGGTGGATCAACTATTGTGCCTTCAACATATTCCAAAACTTCGTGTTCTTCAAGAGTGATATCTCGCCTTGCTTTTCACAGACCAAAGTTTGAAGCATCATTTAGCTTCTCCTCTACCTTGAAGTAGGGCGAAGTTATCTTGATCAGAAAAAATTGACAGCAAGTGTTGGGAATCACGATTTCCATTAGACCAAAACCCATAGGTGTTAGTCGACGATGCATCGCTAGATATAAGGATCCATGAGAGGCGGTTAGTCCATGTCGCGAAACACACAGGAAGCATTGGTTTATCCACTGTCCAACAACAAGTGGGGTATCTTTAGGTGATCTCTGGTCTCCTTCGATTTGTCTTCAAGGTTCTGATACCATGTTAAAATCTAAATGTTCTATTCTTCTTTACAGAAACTTGAACGTTTTTCTTGCAGAAAACTGAATGTACTTTGCAGAAAATTGCAAGGAATTGGATGTACTTTGCAGAACGTTGAATGTACTTTGCAGAAAAATGAATTTACTTTGTAGAAAACTAAATGTACTTTCCAAAAAATAGAATGGAACTTAATGTACTTTGCAGAAAATAGAATGGAACTTAATGTACTTGGCAGAAAACTAAATGTTCTATCCTATTGCAATTATTTAGAATGCATATTTATTCTTTTAAACTTTTCAAATCAACAATTGTAGATAGAACATAAACTTAAGGATCATTTGAAGACAGCCAAGCACAAATATAAGACACTGAGAGTTAGGTCTAATGACTAGGGAAAAACCCACAAGGGGAAAACCCAAATGATTCTTCTTCTATTAGATTTCTTCAATTGTTCAGTGGAGTACAAAGAGAGAGAGAGAGAGAATGAGAATGAATAAAGTCATCAATATCTGATCTTTTGATTTGGGGTAGCATCGGATGTGCTCTAGCCACGAAATTTGGTGGAGAGGTTGGGGCACATGAAATCTCCAATACCCATAAAGGGTTTAGGGCAGATTCTAAACAAATCAAGGATATTAAAATAATTAATATTTTTAATGGAGTCCCTAATTCTAAACTTAGGGAAAATAAAATATTAATGTGTATTAATCTTAGCCATTGATTAGGGACTTAATCTCGGCCGTTGATATGTCAACAGGAAAAGTATAAGAGGAGGCTTGAGGGTCACTTGGAGGATACACCAGAGTAATTAGTCATTCTATTCTCTAGAGCGAGGTTTGCTAAGAGAGATAGAATCAGTGATTGGAAGATGCAGCTGAGGGGCATTTGAGTACAAAGAGACAAAGAGGCAGAGATAGTGCCAGGAGAGCAACGTTGTAGTCAAGGAGAGTGACGCAGAGCCAGCCAGGGATCACGCAGGGCCACAAAGAGGCAGCCGGGAGCTGTGCAGAGCCTCATAGAGGCTAGCATTGTTGTCGCAGAGGCCCAAAGGGTTGACGCAAACCTTTCTGAGGTGACGCAGGGCCAGCATGAGGTAGAGAGGGGCTGACGCAGTCCAGAGAGAGGTTGACGCTAGGGTTTCTGGGGCAGAT
Organism: Pinus taeda; assembly: GCA_000404065.3. Lineage (NCBI taxonomy): Eukaryota > Viridiplantae > Streptophyta > Pinopsida > Pinales > Pinaceae > Pinus > Pinus taeda. The sequence continues at coordinate 245,259 of APFE030577349.1, read as the reverse complement.
TTGTACTGAGTAGCTGCCAAAAGGATTATTCGGGGCTTCAGCCAGGAGATTTGTCAGAAATTGAGAGGTATTACTACCAAGGAAATTCTCTGTTGGGTAAGCCAGTTTCAGCACCCAGATTGTACTCTGATATTGCTTAATAAGAAAACCCTCAGATAGTTGCACCGGTTTTCCCACATTGGGTTTTTCCAGGGACATTAGTCCAAAAGTAATGGTGTCATATGGTGTGTTTGTTTTTGTTTCTTTTAGTTGCTGATCTATAATATGTGGAGCATGCACTAGTGTTTATTTTCAGTACTTACATTGTAAATAACTTGTTAAGGAAAATAACAACTAGGTAGGAATAAATCAGATAAAGCGCATGGAGGGTTTCTAACTAAGTAAACTTAGAAACTTCAACATGGTATCAGAGGGTGATTGTAGATCACAGGAAGACTAAAGGACATCAGCCAAGTGGAGCAATAGTAGCAGAAAACAGTTGTCCCAAGGTGACAGAAGCTATTTCTAGCATAGTAGCAACAAGGAAGGGTGACACAGTGCCTGCGTCATCAAGGGTGAGCGGGGAAGAGGCAGCGCAGAGGCAAAGGAAGGCAAGAGAAGCCTCATACAAAGCGACGTAGTAGCTGGAAGAGCTGACGCAGTTGGCTGAGGAGGTCGGATTGTGATGGCGGGATTGCGCAGAGCCTAGGAGCACTCACCTTCAGGTTGTTGGGGTTTAGAAGGCTGCGGGAATATTGCAAAGTGGAGCTGGTGAGGTACTGTAGTCAGAACAATACCTAACAGAGCAAGGCTAGAGGAGTTGCTACCGAGGGTTTCTAGTTGAGGAACCCGAATCAGTGGTGCGGTTGTACAAGAAGATCAGAGTAGGGGGCATCTCGACTGCGGAAGCAAGATTTCCAGGAGGGAAATCACGACTCAGAAGGCGTCCAGAAGAGAACTTCCAGATAGGAAGTAGAGATTCAGAGGAGTCAAACAGAGAGCTTCCAGGAGGGAAGTAGAGGATCATCATGGCACTACACGGAGTAAGAGACCAGGATAGACTGGACAGAGCATCGAACTTCACAGTGTGGAAGGCCAAAATCTTATCCGTACTTGACAGGAATCGTGTCAAGAACTTCGCCTTGAAAGTAATAGTTGTCCCAGTTGACCCTAATGATAATGATAGGTACAAGGAGGCGATGGCAAGGGCCAAGAGCATTATCCTTGACAGGGTCAAGGATCATGTAGTACCACACATAGCCGAGAAGGAAATGGCATTTGAGATGTGGGAGGCTCTCAAGAAACTGTACCAGCATACTTTTGTGCAGAGAAGAATGCTGCTTGAGAATCAATTGAGGTCGTATCAGGTGAAGAAGGGACAACCAGTTGACACCTTCCTCGAAGGACTGAATGAGATCTGAGATCAGTTGACTGCTATAGGGGCGACATCGGATCAGGAGCTGATGGTAAGGACAACCCTGAATGTTGTCTCAGAAGACAGGGAGGTATTTGTCTAGAGCACACTGGGCAAAGGGACACTTCCACCTTGGGACAAAATGTGGGCAGCTGTTCGCCAGGAAGAGATCAGACGACAGTCAAAGACGGGTAGCAGCAGCAAGGGGATCAAAGTCAAATAGGAGGAGGAAGACGTGGCCCTAGCATTTGAGGGAAAGTAGGAAAAGCGGAAGAAGAAAGATCTCTCCAAGATCAAGTGCTTCCACTGTGGGGAGCTGGGTCATTATGTGGCCCAATGTCCAAGGAAGAAGAGTAAGGGAGAGTCTTCCGAGACTAAGGCAGCACCAACATAGGCAGAGAAGGAAGTTTTAACAGACGATGACTGTGCCATGAGTGCACATGCACCACTTGAGCAGAAGTGGGGAGACATCGAGCTATAGTTAGGTAGACTACGGGCAATGAGGGGCAGGATCCTTGAGGTACCCAACCTCTTGGATTAGACCTTGCTACAGGAGCCCCAAAGAGGAATAGTAGGTTTGGCTGATTCGGGTAAAGATGGATGCGATGAAGCGGCAGAGAGAGCTACATTGCAAGATTCCCGAGACAGCGTGAGGCTAGCAGGTTGCAGCAGTGCAAGAGGCACAGGAGTGTTGCACCAGTGCAGGATGGCACAGAAAGGTGTGCAACGGTGTGAGATGCAGGGAGTTGTTGCAGCAGTGCAGAGATTAGAGAGGGAGCACTTGTCAGCGGTAGAGGGAGCTTCAACATCAGTGGGTGTCTCTAGCCCAACAGGGAGGTCAGATTGGGCGATCAGTTACTTACTTCTTAGTAACTGAGTTGCAATGCAGTAGTGGGCAGCGCGATGCAACATGATGAGAGGAGGTGCAATGCGAATGCAGTGTGGGAGAAAGGACTAGCAACATCACGGATGCAGAGGGAGCTGTCGTACAGATGCAGCAATGGCAGTGGCAGAACCATGGGTAGCAAGACAGGATGCAACAGTGCAGAGGATGTTGGGCAGGAAGGCTTAGCATCAGCACAAGTACCAATGCTGGATGATCAGAGTAATACCCAGTGAGGAGTATTGCTAGAGCATAGTCCTCCCTAAGAGGGAGTGTTGATTTGGGGTAGCATCGGATGTGCTCTAGCTACGAAATTTGGTGGAGAGGTTGGGGCACATGAGATCTCCAATACCTAAAAAAGGTTTGGGCAGATTCTAAATAGATCAGGAGATATTAAAATAATTATTATTTTTAATGGAGTCCCTAAGTCTAAACTTAGGGAAAATAAAATATTAATGTGTATTAATACGAATCTGTGTTAGAATGGTCCAAAAGACATGGATCAAACCAGATCTAATCTTAGTTGTTGATCAGGGACTTAATCTTGGCTGTTGATATGTCAATAGGAAAAGTATAAGAGGAGGCTTGAGGGTCACTTGGAGGATACACTAGAGTGATTAGTCATTCTATTCTCTAGAGCGGGGTTTGCTAAGAGAGATAGAATCAGTGATCAGGAGATGCAGCTGAGGGGCATTTGAGTACGGAGAGACAGAGAGGCAGAGATAATGTCGGGAGAGCAGTGCAGTAGCCAAGGAGAGTGACACAGAGCCAGCCAGGGATCACGTAGAGGCAACCAGGAGCTGCGCAAAGCCTCATAGAGGCCAGCGTTGCTGATGCAGAGGGCCAGAGGGCTGACACAAACCCATCCGGGGTGACACAGGGCCTCCCAAGGGGTGACGCAGAGGGCCTCCCAGGGTTGACACAAACCCATCCGGGGTGACACAGGGCCTCCCAAGGCTGACGCAGACCCATCTGTGGTGACGCAGGGCCAGCGTGTGGTAGAGAGGGGCTGCGCAGGCCAGCGTTGCTGATGCAGAGGGCCAGAGGGCTGACGCAAACCCATCTGGGGTGACACAGGGCCTCCCAAGGGGTGACGCAGAGGGCCTCCCAGGGTTGACACAAACCCATCCGGGGTGACACAGGGCCTCCCAAGGTTGACGCAGACCCATCTGGGGTGACGTAGGGCCAGCGTGTGGTAGAGAGGGGCTGCGCAGTCCAGAGAGAGGCTGACGCTGGGGTTTCTATGGCAGATTTGTGCTGAGTAACTACCGAAAGGATTATCCGGGGTTTCAACCAGGAGATTTGTCAGAAACTGAGAGGTATTACTGCCAACATAATTTTCTGTTGGGTAGGCTAGTTTCGGCACCCAGATTGTATTCTGATATTGCTTAATAAGAAAACCCTTAGATAGCTGACCGGTTTTCCCACATTGGGTTTTTCCGGGGAAATTGGTCCAAAAATAATGGTGTCATACGGTGTGTTTGTTTTTGTTTCTTTTAGTTGCTGATGTGTAATATGTTGAACATGCACTAGTGTTTATTTTCAATATTTACATAGTAAATAACTTGTTAAGGAAAATAACAAGTAGGTAGGAATAAATCAAATAAAGTGCATGGAGGGTTTCTAACTAAGTAAACTTAGAAACTTCAACATAATCAACTTGCAGTTGAAGTGCTCTTTCTCTTTGCTTGAAGATCTCCTTCTCTTGATCAGATCTTGTCCTTCACACTTGCTCTAGCTCTTCCCTTGCTCTTACTCTTCACTGGCTCTCATACTTCTCTTGCACACACTCAACATTAGTTGTCCTTCTTCACAATGAACATGCTACACTCAACTCTCACTTTCTCTTGCTTAAATAGATGAGAAAGGAGGAGTTACAAAATGAATTCATGCCTTGAGCCAATAATAAGATAATTGAATTCCATGAGGATGGAGTTAATTGAGGATAAGTGTAACTTATCCCAAGAATAGAGAGAAAGATACAGTTATCTTGAGGAGTTACAATTCGAATTATGGAGAGAGAGAGAGAGAGTTACACTTAGACATGAGAGAATATTTGGTGAGAGTTACAAATCGAATTGAATGGGGAAGTTACAAGTCTGCATTTAATGAGGAGAAGTTACATTTTTGTCATACATTGAATTAGTGAGGGAGAGTTACATTTTTTTAAGTGTGGAGTTACCATTTTATTCCAAGAAAGAGGTTCGATTTTCCAATCCATTAAAGGTAAATGACTTTAAACTATTTTATAAATAATAATAATAATAATAAGGATAAATATATTAATTTTTGACTTGTATAATCATGATTGATGTGATTTTAAAGTGGATTCCATATGTCAAGATCATCCTTGATTATTTAGAGATGACTTCTTGTTTTTGGAAAGTCACTTCGAAATTGAGATGTGACTTACTATTTTTGGAAAGTCATATTAGAATTGGCAGAAATGAAATTTTATTATAGGAGGTTTAAACATAATTGAAATATATGATTTGTTCTAGGAAAAATTCATCCCTGAGATGTCAAATTTTAACAGTTAGGAAATTTGTTGATCCAACGAGTTGTTTCTTTCCTTGCAAAATGTAGCCATACGATCTATGGATTGAGACAGAAGATAATATAGCTCTTACTTTGTCGACCAAAGGTCCTACTTCTTGATGGTGTACCCAAATATCTTGATGTTTTTAAGACCTCCAAGGAGACTTCAAAGATGCCCTAGAAACATACTCTCTAGGGTGTCTTCGAACAACTTCAAAGAGTGAATAATGATACCAAGATTCTTTGATGCTTTTTTTTTTTTGTGTCCTTCTATAGATGATTCCACTTTGTCAAGCAAACCCTTCTTTGTGTCCTGTTACCCACCACCTGTGGGTAGTGTATATAGGAGATTTGTTTTCTCCTAGATGGTCCTTAGTCAATAGCCAGCAGCCGCCAGATAGCTCGATGTGCTGCCACCTAAGCTAGCCATGTGGTCCCTCGCCCATTTGTTATGAATGTATGTTTGAAGGTGGGTCTCCCAACCCCAAAGATATGACTTTTCATTGGTTTACTTGAGTAATTTTGTTTACTTTTCATGGACACTTTTGGGCATGGATTGGTGGGGGGATTCGGCAGAAAAAGTGGGCTAGGTATGTGTTCTTGTCTCTTCTACCTGATTTGGTGTTTAGCCTTGTATCCTAGTCCTGTGTGATCTCCTTTACTAGCCACTAGCTTTAGGATTGGCACTACATGAGAAATCTCGATTTTGGTTGCATCGTCCCGCTTCCCAACACCATATACATTGCCCCTTTCCACTCATTTTTGACCCCATTCATCATTTATCTCTTCTAGTCCACATGTGCCTTCTGGGTTCACATAGGGTTAGCCTCCCCTTCCCCTCGCCCACACCTTGGGTCGGTCCTAAAACGATGCCCCAGAGGTTGATGCAACTAAAAAGAAAAGAAAAAGCATAATTTGGTCACTCTCAATAGGAAAATGTATCACAAGATGCAAAATATGGTCGGGACATACAAATCTAGCATGTGGGCAAAAGCCAAACGTAAGCTCTAACCCTCATATATGGCCATCACCTTGGTTCCTATGGGACCTAGATGAACCCCCTCCAAATTAAGGAACCCATGATTGTCCCAACCCCTGGTGTGCAATGAAATGCCCCACCTTAAAAGGAGGTACCTACTACTATATATCATGCATCATGCTCTCATCCCTTGGAGCCCCAAGCAGTTACAAAGAAAAATCAATAAAAGACAGAAGACATATGAAGAAGGGTGGAAAAGCAAGGGTTGGGGTAACTTATATACCACGCTTTCTCCCTTCTACACTGATATACGCAAGTGTGGGCTTCCCTCATTATAGCTACCCTTTGTCCCATCAAATGTGGCTTGGATCATTCCCTTGACCCCCACTTCATTACATTATTATGTCACTTGCCACCTTCCACTTGATGGATGTACCATGGACACGTCACCCCCTTTAAAGGTTGAAACCACCTAATAGGGTCCTTGACTAACCCCCTTATTGAACTTGGAGACACTTGTACATGCTAGAGCCCACTATGGAAGGGCATGCCACCATGAATTACCTCATTGATTGCATGATTTGTAAACTCTTTTACTTGATTATTCTAATGATTTGTTGTATTGGAGGGCAAGGGAACGCATTGGATTTTATGCACGATTACATGTGGGTTTTCATTTGGGGCTTGGTTTCCTTATATGGGGCCCTAGGCCTCCAGAGGGCCACATGGGCACTTGTAGAGTGAGCGTTGAGAGTCATGGGACTCCACCATAGTATAGATTACTTCATGGATCCCCAACACCAATCATTGATTGTTTGTGTTCCACCTTTTGGATGAGGATGGTCCACCTACTTCTCTATGCCTTGCTGACTCCATATTTGCACCATATACTTGGAAGATGTTCTAGGGTCTAGAGGATGTCTCTCACTGTAGAGGGAGGGCTTATATCATCATCTTAGCCCTTACAGATGGTCTACAAGCATTTTCGATCCACTTGGAGACCCATGAGGATGTCCTTGTGCCCCCACACCCACTTGGGAGCATCACAGGTTCTTGCTTGAAACACAAGGGGCCAACCCCTTGTCCACTATGTTTGGAGTCCATTCTCTCATAATGACACACCTTGGACTTCATTTGGCCTTCTCAATGGCCCAATGACTCATTATGTTGATCATCCTGCCCTCTTGAGAGACGTATCTTTATGTTATTGAGCTATTTTGTGGGCTTGCCACCAAAAGTATTGTTATTATACACATTATTTTATTTTAGGGGCATTATTAGTCCAAATTAAGCCATTCTAATTCATTAGAGATTGTATAAATAGATGAGAGATGATTCATTCTCTCATAATCACTTGGATTGTGCTATTAGCTCTTGTGAGATTTTCGCTATCCCTTTTAGAGGACGAGTTTGGATGATATGGATGAATTTTGATGTGTGGATATCTCTCTCTTGTCTTGGAGCTTCATTATTGGTATAATTTGATGATTAGATCTCTTTTGTACATGTAAGTGCTTTTTTCATGTTTATTCTTGTTATTTACTTTTGTCACATGAATGTTGCTAGGATTTGTTATACAGGTCTGAAATTTATTGCTTTTCTATACGAATTGGTGGGAATTGTGATCTTTTATAGCATTGCATCAAGTCATGGGCCATGTATGAAATGGGTGAATGTTCCTAGAGATAACTTATGCTGAAAACATCTCGATAAGTCATCAATTATTGCAAATCGAAGTATAAAGCCCTTGAAGCAGCTGCTTTCATACCCTAATGCCATGCGAAGTTGTTTGAAGGCCTTCTTGACTAGGTGAATCCTTTCCAAACAATAAATTCTCCTTGACTCCATCTCTCCCAAAGGACAAGGCACTAATCCTCCATAGGTGATCACTTTCAAAGCTTATTTCTCTCACGTCTCCTTCTCTTTCTAGGCCTAGCCTCCACAGGTCACCCAGGGCATCAATTATCTCACGTTCTAGTCGTCAAAAGATCTCGATCTCTTGTCCTCTATTGCATTAGGGTTTTCTTTAGAGGCTCTCCACATTTCACGAAATTTTGATGGTGGAATCTCGAGATATTGCAAGCCCTAGCCCAAGAATCAACTCTTGCCCTAGGTTTCCCTTAGCTAGTGACCTCATTTGTATCATTGCATTCTATTCTAAGAATATTTGTCCATTGATCCTCTTCTCTACCACAATTAGGTCAAGCCCCTCCTTGAGTGATCAATTCCACCTCCTTAACCTAATTCTGGGTCCATTTGGTCCTGTGTGGTCGCGCAACTCTATAAACTCCAACTCCACAAAGATCACACAAAGACGAAGTCTCCATAAGGGTTTCTAGGCTTAGGAATCATATTTTCAAGATACATTCCCAAACCATAGCCTCAAGAATCCTTCTAGCCCTTCCTAGAGATCCTATCACCTTGCTTCCTAAGCAAGAAAGCCATACAATTGAGTCTCTCTTACGAATAGGCCTTGGGAATCACTCCTCATCCTCTTATTAACATATTCATCTGGTGATTTCTCTTTATATCAGCTCTCCTCCCATCGGTGAAAGTTCGTAAAAAGCAGGAAGCCTTAGTTGAGGTGACAGTGGGCTATCGCTCCATTGTTGCCCTTCACCTAGTAGTTGCCCTTTAGGATCCCCTCCTAGGACCCCTGCTAGTTTGAGTGGTAACATGTCCTTCCAATTGCTGTTCTTGTTCACCTTAATTTTGATACCATCTTGGAGAATGCAGTAGGGAAGCTATTAATTTAAGTTTCTCCTTAACCTTAATAATTGCTTGTGAACTTTATTTATATTCTTCAGTTTCTTTATTAGATTTTTTCACCAAACAACTATCAAGAACAAAAACAATAAAGACAATGGACACAATATATAGGCTCCAAGTCAAGGGAAAACCCCTCCAAGGGGAAATCCCAGAAACTCTCCTCTTCTTATAGATTCTACTTCAAATGAGAAAACCAAGACCCAAACCCTAGACCATGTCTTCCCCCAAGCACCAAATCAACCCTCCAAGAAGCCCTTTCAATCAGGTCAGAGATCTACCAAATCAACAAGGATCAATTCTGCTTCAACCAGCTTCCGGTTTCAACTTCGGCCCTGTAGTAGTTGCAAAAACCTTGATTCTGGCATGTGTCAGTTCTTCAAGGAGACTTCCCTCAAACAAGCCAAGGTCTCCAAAGTCAAACTAGATGAAAACAGAGTATTTGGCTCTCCTGCAACTTGGATTTGCAATTCGGCCTCCTGCAATTTAGACCTACAATTTTGGCCTCCCTTGAAGCTATAGAAACCCTAACCTTTGCACATGTGAGAGAATAAAGCCCAAAAACAAAATTTCTTCATTCTTCTTGAGATCTTCTTGCCTTCTAGACCTTCACACTTTCTTCCTTGATGCTACCAACTTCGTATCGAACTTCTTGATGAGAGAGATCGAATTGGTGCTAAATGAGGTCGATGATGCTTCTATTTATACACATCTATTAGGTTCAAGTTCCTTCTTTTGGGTCAACTTATCGTTTCCTAGGTCAACTTGTGCTTGGAGGTCTTTAGGACTTTCTAGACTCAAAATCAATATCTTTTACATGTTACATCTTGCCTGATAGGGTCTTATATAAATGATAAACACTCTTTTGACTCAAGAAAAATATTCTTTTGACATAACAAATCCTAGAAGCATGAAGAACATGCTTGACCTAGATGACCATCAAAATGGAGCATTAAACCCATGCTCAAAATAATATTTTTCTTTTTTTTTCTTGTAATATAAGATATACATAATGATTTGAGTACATTGACAATAATGAATACCAAAACTAGTTACATTTTTCCACACTTCCTGGCACTAATCAGTGTCCATGTACGAGACATACCTAATAAATTCGATGAATCTAATCTCATATTCTTATACCGTGTAGTTTCCCTGCACCAAAGTATGGAAGATTCCTACTTGTTCTTCGTAATATGTTGGCAAGTACTTCCTCTTGAACCTTTTCTCAAATAACTCCCAAGTAACCGTGTCAGGAGTGAGGTGTAGTTGTCATTGTAGGTTGCCCCACCAATTCAGGACACTATCCCTAAGCTGAAATATCGCTATCTTAGCCTTCAAATTGGAAGTGTGAAACATCTTATCATTCTCTCCAACGAAGCTTTGCTTGTTCACTAGCACGACCTCTAGCAAATTCGGGGAGTTTAATATTCTAGAGCTATTTAGTAATTTCCTCTATTGGAAGACCTCTATTAGAGTCCCTTGATCCTTCGACGTTGCCTACCCCTAATGGAGGGTGCTCTACTTCCACCTCAACTATCTAACACTCTCTTAATTTTTTATTAATTAGCTCTAAGGAGCGCAAGATGAGAGCCAACTCTGGTGATGGAAATGGTGGTTTTGGCAAAGGTGGCCCTTGGGATGACTCTCCTCAGCCTTGAATTCCTCACATCCTCACCATTTTGTATTGGTCAAATATTTTCATGTCACACAAGGTTGTTAGTGCAACGTAAGACATTGTCAGCTCTTACTTGGCTCACACATGTATACGAAATGATAGGTGTAAGTTTTCATTTTACTATGCTCATAAATGAGTGTTACTAACACTGAGAAAATCCTCGTGGATCTACTAAATCCTCTCCCCACTAGCTAAGCGAGCATTGTGATGTCCTATTAGTCAACAACCCTACTCGCTTTCTTAGCATCAAGTTTTTCCCTCTTGTAACCTTATTAATTAATTAATTTAGTAATCTTAACATTAATTAAAAAATAAAATATCCACATAATTTCACAACAAAAAATAGCATATTCACAACACATCAATTTTTTTTACAATAACATATATGAAAAAATAACATATTTGATTTGCAACATTTTACATTAATTATACCACAAGAAGAATACCTCATTATGTTATATTACGGTGGCTTGGTTGCAGTACTCCTGTTGGGAACACCTAACCTAATATGCCACCCTACCAACTAGAGAAATCTATCCGAGTTCTTAGCCCAGGCTCCGAGCCCAAGCCCAACTGCAGTCGTAGTGTGTCTGAACCCAATGCAACACCCTCCAATGTACATACCAAAACCAAGTCTGAGTTCTCACTCTCCTCTCCAGCTTTCCTCCTCTCAATTATTCCCCGCTTCCCCAACTCCAACCCAAAAGAACATTTTTTTCAGGAACAAATACTGATAAGAGTAACACAACATAAAAGGAACATGTAATATAATGAAGCAAACCATGTAGCTGTATACTTTATAGTACCTGTAAAAGGTTATTTTAGTTCATATGAAAAAAGTATTATTGTGATGAACCTCTGGTATTTAATTTGTAATGGATTGCCTCAGTAATTCTCTTATCTGTTTAAATCTCTGACAAAACTACCTTAGGTGTAGCGGTAATCTATTGCAAAGCTTAATTCCTACTGTTCTATAAAATTGGAAATGCTCATGAATCACTTGTGGAAACTATACCAATGTAATATTTTAAGAGTACTCTTTAATTTGTCATGCACTTCAATCTGTGAATAGAATTTTCAAATCAATATGACTAGTACTTTGCTTTATGATTCTCAAAATCTTTCCAAAGATTTTGTGTACCCGAAATGAATGAGAAGGGTAAAATTACACCCAATCAAGTACTCCCATATATTCCATTTTAAATATTCGTTTTGCAATTTGTTTTATTTTCCTATATGATTGTCATGGTTATCAAAGTACGCAAGATAAACTGAGGCATAAGCTGATTGCAAACAGGTTACTAAAGCTGTACGAGGAAGAGTCCCTGTACTATTTGATGGCGGGATCCGTCGTGGTACAGATGTCTTTAAAGCATTGGCTCTTGGGGCACAGGCAGTTCTGGTATATAATGACCTTTATTTTGCACAACTCCATTCTATAAGGATCGCTTGTAATATAGCGTTGGTTTTAGGCATCGATATTTTTTCATGCTGCATAAAGAAATGTGTTTTTAGTATTGCACCATAGGAAAATGGCATTTACACATAACAGAATGCCTGAGAGAAAAATCAGAGTATTGGCAGAAGGTTTTTGGGGGCAAAATCCACATACAAAGTTATCAGGCTCTGAGTGAAAAAAACTTGGCGTATATATATATATAA